>PVKS010002121.1:101407-124191 GCA_004027875.1 Aplodontia rufa
TTTTTTTTTTTTTTTTAGAGAGAGAAGGACAGTGAGAGAATCAATTTTGAGTTTTTCATATGGCTTTCGTTGCTCTGACACTTATTTGCACACGTGGGTGCTGGAGTTGAACCATGTACTCGCGCATGCCAGGTAAGCGCCGTAATCGCCAAGCAACTGCTCCAGCCCCCAACATTGGCTTTTAACAATAGTCTAAGTGTGGAAAAAATAAACCAAAGTAGAGATGGAAGTAGTATTACACACAGGAGTCTAAATGCATCAAGTCAAGTCATCTGCTGTACCCTGAAGGGGCAACAGTGCTCTGCAGTCCCAAAAGGAATGAACAGACATACCTTGGACTTGCACCCATTCTGTGCATAAATTTAGTTCACTTCCCATAATCTATATGAGCATGCCTCCAGGCCTCAGCTTTCTTCTCTAAAATGGGATTAAGATTGAACTCAAGTCAGACTCATTGAATGGATTACTTGACATAATGTGTTAAGCTACTATTGCTGTGTCTGACATGGAGAAAACATGGATGCATATTTGTGTTGGTTATTGCTGTTATCATAAGCATCATCATCATCACAGAATGAATAGAGAGGCCAAGAAGCAGAGAAATTATGAAGAATGTCATGCATGGTGACAAAATGGGGCAGTTCAGGAAACTAAGCAGGTCAACCCTGGGCATGAAACATGTTTCTGTGAGGCAGGCCTGAGCAGGTTCTGGCAGAGGAGGGAAGGTCCTTAAAGGTACTGTTCCAGTCTAATAATGAATCAGGAAGAGCACACATAGCCCCAAACTGTCATCCACCCTCTGCAGCTCAACCTGCTCTTTTAATCCAAACCCTTTTGAGTCATGTGCTGACCATCTGTGTTAGAAAAGCTTGTGTGATTTAGATCCCAACCAAAAAATATGACATCACCAAAACATTGAATTAAATTGGATGACACAGGAAAGAAGGATGGAAATACAGCTGTAGTTCTTTTTTCTAACTGTGTAGCAACTCAGCCTACACTCTTCTATTATAGCTGTTTTGCTTTTCCATCTTCTTCAAGTATAGGGATATGAGGATCAACTAAGATAACCTCTAACATGCTCAGAAATGTAACAGGTGCTAGCTAATGCTATTTGAGTTCACTTAAAAGTTCCTTAAACAATAAAGTGTTGGGAGTGAGATAGATAGCAGCAGGTGAGATAGATAGCAGCAGGTAAGCTAAGATTTGTTCACTTGAGAGCCCACATGGAATGGTACAAAAATAGGATGGGCGGAGAAAAGGGATGGGAAAGGATTAACCATACACAACTCCTGGCAAAATGACAATCATCAGATGCTGGAAGGTAAATGAAGCAGGGAGAACGGTGGCCTTTTTAGGAAGTAAATTAAGTCAGTACACTTATTTTATTGGTGCATATAAATTGTGTAGAACAGTGGGTTTCGTTGTGGCATATTCCTGCATGCATAAAGTCATAATTTGGTCAATTCATTCTTTAATACTACTTCCACTGCCTCCTGATTCCCTTCTCTACCCCAGTGATTATTCTACTTTCACGATGACCTTCGTTTTCATTCTTTCATTCCCTCTAGCTTGCACATAAGAAAATATACAATACTCTTCTGGCTGAGTCTGACTTATTTTTGCTCAGTACAATGGTCTTCAGTTCTACTCATTTCCTGCAAATTACAGAGTTTCATAGAGCTTCATTTTTTGTGGCTGAATAAAACTCCATTATATCTATCATCTGTCTATCATCTACCTATATGGTCATATCTACATATCTCTATCTCACATTTGCTTTATCCACATACCTGTCTAGGCAGACATTTTATTAGGTTCCATAATTTGGCTATGGTGAATTGTGCTGTGATAGACATGGGTATGCATGTACCTCTATAGCATGCCGATTTTAATTCTTTTGGGTGAATATCAAGGAGTGGCATAACTAGATCATACGGTAGTTCTATTTTTAAGTTTATGAGGAAACTCCATGCCGATTTCTATGGTGGCTGTACTAATTCACATCTGTACCAACACAATTTTCCACTTGAAATCTTAGTCTTCCTTTATCACTCATAAATGAAGACCTACTCCCTATAAAGATGCGATGTTTAATAAACTGACCATTTATTAGACTTTACCTTTCTGATCTTGTGTTCTGTGGAGTATTTCATGGTTGATTCTATTTCAATCTTCATGTGTCAGTTCAGATTGTATTTTTTAAAGAAGTTTCCTTTCTGGGTTTTAATATTTTGAATATCACACTATGCTAATATTTTCTTTCAGATACATTATTTCATGTACTTTGTTCCATAATTCTGTGACTTGAGTACTTAGAAGTACTTTTTAGATATTAATGTATGTTAAGCAATTTTCACTGTGCCTGATACAGAAAAATATTGCATGCATATGGTTATTATATTGTTATCGCATCATCATTATCACCATCATCAACTGAGAGAAGAGGCCAACAAGGCAGCTATGATCAAAGGAAGTTCACAAAACCAAGTTCTCTAGGCATGAAGCTGATATTTGTCATGACACACTGTCGAATTCCTTAGTAGTGTTAATCACTATCAAAAATTGTCTAACTTCATTTTCTTTTCTACAATTTATAGGTAAATCCCATGAAGAGAAAGACTTTTCCCTAATGTATTCTCTACCATTTCTATGACTCTCTGAATTGTCATTTAGATGTATAATAGTATCTATAACTCTAAATTGTCTTTTAAATATAATAGTATATGTATTTTTTGATGATGAAGTATGATATATATTCAAAATGTTTAAAGACAAGTAGGACTTGATTGCAGGCCATACAGAAAGGAAACTACCATATTGGTAAAACAAGTTGGAAGTCTTTGCTGGTTCAAGTGTTAAACTTTCAGTTGCTACATTGTGGGGACATCTATAGGTCTAAGATTAATGATATACTAATGACCAGGTGGTGCTAGAGATGTACTCAGGACCTCAGGTTAAGGCTATTTTTCAACTGGTGGAAGTATTTGCTATTTCACTGACCAAGGTAGTTTATTATATAGCTATTGCTAACTAATACAAGTACTGAAAACTTAGTGATTTAAAGTAAATTTTTATCTCAGATTCTGTGGATTGGAAGTTCATGCATAGAACTTGGTTCTTTGCTCAGAGTTCCACAAGGCTGTGATTAAAGGTTTGGAAGCTGCCTGCTTTCCATTCTGCAGCACAGGGTCCAGTTACAGGCCCACATAGGTACTGACAGAATTCAGATCATTGTGAGTGGGGGTAGAACTGAGGATCATATTTTCTTACTACCTTTTATTTAGGGGCTAAACTCAGTTACTTGCTGCCTCTCATAGATCCTTAAGGTGTGGATATTTTAAAGTTCTCTTGTGGGGCTTATTTCCTCAAGGTTAACAGGAGAATTGAATCTTATGGAAGGCCTAAACCCTCTTTAGAGGAATCACCTGATTAGGTCAGGCCCATCTAAGATAGTTTCTCTTAATAAAATAAAAATCAGTTGATTAATGATTTGATCACATCTGCAAGATTAATTTATATAATAAACTAATATGCAATTGTGAATTAATCACAGGATTGACATCAGCCATTTTCACCAGTCAGGTCCATACACAAAAGGAGAGAATACTGAGTATATATACACCACAGGGTGTATATATATATATATATATATATATATACACATACATACACACACACACACACACATATACACATTCCCAGGGTGTGAATCTTGATGACCATCATAGAATTCTGCCTACTTGATAAACTTACTGGTAAGAATTGAGCCATGAGCCTCCTCATTCAATAACTATTTTTTCCTTTTTCATGGATCTCAGAAGTAAATTGCAGACATGATGCAATTTCTCTTTGAGCTACAGTCAAGCAGCTAAAAAGACAATGAAAATGGCTTTGAGGTCAAGAAAAACTAATGCAATAGAATGGAAAAAGCTTTCTTACAATGCATTTACAGGTTTTAATAGCTTTTCTGTGAAAACTTTATAGCCATTCAATTAGCATTTGGATGTTTTATTTAATTTTAGAATTTGAAGGACAGCATAAGATACATATTAAGAAACAAATATTTTAAAGAACTTCTATGTACTACCTATCTAAACAATCCCCCAATATATATCATTTCTTTGTTAGAAATTTATAAATATATTTGTATAACATTTCATTTGCTATTGTCACTCTAAGCAATTGGCCAACTGGGTATTTAGGCACCGATGTAGGAAACTTAATGTCTTTCAAATGGAAAGAAAAGGAGCTTTGCACATAAACATGTAAGGATACTGGGAATTCTAATGAGTTCTTTTCTGGCATAAACTCTGTCTATGATAAAACTGCCATTTCAAAATACAGAATATTTTAGGACATCCACTTCTGTCTATCAAGGAAACAAGATGGATTTGACCTACCACTGTGAATGAACAAACACTTAGGGTGGAAAAAAATTTGAAACATTTTTGGATACTAGTAGGACATCAAGTGGAAGAAGGGAAACACAAGGGAAGCCCTGTGATGCTCTGGAAATCACCACTAGGCGTATGCAAGGAGGGAGGTGAGACCCTGACAGAGCCTTGACTCATTGAATTGAAAGTCAGAGATAGGAACTCAAGGAAAAAAAAAAATGGAAGCTGAATTCGGAATTGCAAAGTTCAGTAGAGAAGGGGGCTACGCGGAGAAAAGCTCTGGAAATCTGTACTGGGATCCCCTTAGGTCTTTGAGCAGGGACTAAGCTGTCCATGTTTGAAGACATGTTCCCTAGTCAGAATGAACGTCAGGGTGCGTGAGAGAAGCTCAAGTTTTAACCTGTCAGAACCGTGGTGCAAGAGACACGGCCATTCAATAAGGACTGTTGCAAGAGTCATGCCTTGGTGGTAAGTTAGAAGGAACCCTGCTAAAAAGGATTCCATGAAAGCACCAGCCTAATTAGCAATTTGATCTTTTGTGTAAAAATAAATGCACCAGACTGGTTAAACAGGCAAAGAATTTTTTTCATGACTATGGTTATAGAAGATAAAAATTAAGCTCAACCATACTGAAACACAAGGTGTGATGATCAAGCACTTCAGGGAGTGAGTAGAAGAAAAGTACTGGAGAATATTAATGGGGAGGTTGGTCCATGTGATCGGACATCTGTATCTGTTACTTGACATTTTCAGAAGTGAGACTCCTACCATCTGACTGAGACTGGGAAATGGAGGTCCCATGTTGTTGATGATTACATTTCAAAAGGATGGTTCCTGTATTCTTCAGAAAATCATTCCTGGAATTGCAAAAGACTTATATCTGAAAGTGACAGTGGAAGAATTATTAATTGTAAGCTATCCAAAGGAAGTGCTATGATAGAAGTGAGGACAGGGCCCTATAATCAGGAGACAATCTGTCTAAAGCTTATTTGAGCCAAAGGGAATGTTATGGCAGTTTGGTCAGCTGTTCAAGCAAATTGACATTCTGTAAAGGAAAAAGTGGTGCACCTTATGGATTTCAGACTTGACCAACCAGCTCCGCAATGATATAAGCTAGTTAGGTGAAATAAATCTCTCTCACCCCAAGTCTCTGTATCCGTCTCTCCTCTCTCTCATCCTGATGTGTCCTTTATCTGTAGTATCTGATGGAAACAATATGTCCTAGGGTCATAGTTATGAATAACGGGCTCACTCACATCATCTAACACCTTTTTTTTTTCTGATAGTTTGAGTGGTGCATTAAAGATAAACATGTTGTCACCATTTCCATCCTGATGTATTTTGAATATATTTCCCTTCTTTTTGAATTTAGGATGACCCTGTGCCAGCTTAACCAATGTTTGTCGGAGTGGCGTTTTGAGAGGGTTAACCTAACACATCTTTTGCTTCCGCCATATTGAATCATTTGCCATTGGTAGACTCCATTTGGAACCCAATCGCAGTTCTCGAAGTCAGAGTCATAGGGAAGCCATGCATAAATGATGTCGTCAAGAGCTCTAGCTGAACAACTAGTAAACAGACACAGTGAGCAATACATACAGTGCGTTCTGGCCCAATCGACCTCCTTGTCAACTGTTCCCCCTGCTCACATTGCAATGATCAGGAATTCTAGCTAGGACACACCAGTCAATATACCAGTTCCTGGGAGATAGCAAAAAAATGGACCAACTTTTTATTTTATTTTCTTTTTTAAAAGAGAGGGGCAGTGAGAGAAAAATCGATTTTTATTTAGTTTTACATGTCACTTTCGTTGCTCCAAGACTACACTGTGTATGTGGTTCAGGGGTTTGAACTCATGCACCTGCACATGCCAGGCAGGCACTATTACTGCTGAGTCACCACTCCAGACCCAGTCACCAATTTTTGAGAAGTGGTCCGTTATTTAGTAATGAGCAAGGTCAGTTTGTAGGCTGCGATGGAGAATGTCTGATTGACTTCTTCAATGTTTTGATTTGTGTCCCTATGAACAGGTAATTCAAATATTTCCATTAGTTTGACAATGTTTTTCTAAATGTAATTCCATAGTTATGCTTATAATAATTGGAGTGGCATGTAAATCTAATTCAGTCCAGAAATGAAAAATCTAGAGAATGATGTAAACCCTCTGTCTATCTACCTGTCAACTGCCTGTCTCTCTCTCTTCTCTATTTTTTGTTGAGTCACTGTGGTGGACAGCTGTTATTTTTGCATCTCTTGTATTTTTTCATTTGGAAACTTGTCCTTTATTTGCTGGACCTGTCATGGGAGTACGCACATGGCCCAGAGTGGTCGTTCAGAACCACCGTATCCCTCTGAACACAGAGAAGGCCAATCAATACTCTTGGTGATGTTTGTTGAAGCTGTTGAGTAACTTTGCTAACAAATGGAAAGAGACTTCCTAAACATGAAGTACACTTAGAGGAAAAGCCTCCACATACCAACATAGGGAGGGTGTGGCTAAGAGTAATACGAATGATTCAGAGAGAAAGAGGGAGATAGGCAGAGACCAAGAGACAGAATAAAGAGTAACATGATGAATCCCTGGTTCTAGCTTTGGGAAGTTGACCTTTTAAATTTAATGAATCATCTTTTTAGCTTAAACTAGTGATATGGTTTGGGTAAGAAGGGTTCCCCAAAAGTTGTGTTAATGCAAGATTATTCAAAACTAAATGATTCGATCATGAGAGTGGTAACCTAATGGGTTCATCCTGGTTTACATGAACTGACGGGGTGGTAACTGTAGGCAGGTGGGACATGGCTGGAGGAGGTGGGCCACTGAGGGTGTGTCCTGGAAGGGTCCCTCTTCCCTGAGCCCCCCCTCCACTGCAACATATCTCTGCTTCCTGGCTGCCATGAATGGAGCAGTGCTCCTTCACCATGTCCTCCTGGCACACTGTTCTGCCTCACCTTGGGCCCAGAGCAAAGATAAAGAACGCAGATAGTTTGGATAGTTTCTCTCACTTTTAGCAGAAGTGGTCCTTATTATTAAATGCCTTCCAGATCAAAGTCCACCACTATAAAAGTTTATTAGCTCTTGAACTTTTCAATTTTCCTCCTCATTTTTAAGCCCACCATGCTATTCTAATCCTCTTTATACACTCCTAGCTTCTCTTTCCAAGTTAAGATACAGCCAACAGCTACAAAACAAAGCCCAAATTTCCAGCAACTTATCACAATAAAAGCTTCTTTCTGACATAAGCTATAATCTGTGTCAGTGGCGACAGACCTTGGGTGCCAACAACCCATAGTTACATAATCTGCCTTGGAGTTTTCTGTATTGGGCCACTGGGGAAAAAAAGTGAAAGACTGCTTTTGGTCAACCAAAAAGTAGCATTTCTCAGTTCACTCACATTGCTTTAGCTAGGACTTACTGGTGTGAGCTGCGAAATACTTGTAGATATAGTCCAGCTGCTTGCGCAGGGAAAGCAGAGAAAGGATATTATGGGTTAGATGTGAGCTGCCCCCCAAATGCTGTGTAAGACAATGTAAGAAAGTTCAGAGGTGAAGTGATCTAGTTATGAGAGTTTTTAACCTAAAAAGTGCATTAATCTACTAATGGGGACTGAGTTATAACTGTAGGGAGGTAGGGTGTGGCTGGAGAAGGTAGTCATTGGGGATGTGTCTTTGGGGGTTATATTTTGTCCCTGGTAACTGGAGCTTTCCTTCTGTGCTTCCTAATTGTTCTGAGCTGCTTTACTCTACTACATTTTTCTGCCTTGATGTTCTGCCTCACTTTGGGCTCAGAAAAATGTAACCAGCCATTTATGGACTGAGACTTCTGAAACCATTAACCCCCAGGGGAACTTTTCCCCCTCTAATATTGTTGTCATGTCCTTTGCTCATATCAGTCAAAAAGCTGACTGAAACAAAGGATTTGGGGAACAGTAAGTACACACTCCCATACCAGGGTACTGGTTCTATATTAAGAGTCAGTACATATAGAGACTAAAATTAGCATTATTTTATACTACAACATAGATGTTGAACAAAAAAAGTAGCTTATTTAGTCAGTGACTTGCACTTCTTTGTGAACACCCACTCTCTGGTTGGTAGGAAAAAATAACTGTCACATTTGGTTTGAAATTAGCCTGATC
Organism: Aplodontia rufa; assembly: GCA_004027875.1. Taxonomy (NCBI): domain Eukaryota; kingdom Metazoa; phylum Chordata; class Mammalia; order Rodentia; family Aplodontiidae; genus Aplodontia; species Aplodontia rufa. Next base: position 109,938 of record PVKS010002121.1, read on the forward strand.
TAATAATTCAACTATTCTTATGGAATTCAGCCTTTTGTGAACAAAATTTTTCAGTGTCTCCGGTGCTGAGGATACCCTTTGTTTTTCTCCTGCAGGTGAGTTCTGCTGTATGGGCACAAGGGTATGGAGTATAAATGAACTCACATTAAGAAAACTATAGTTGCTTTCTTCATTGGGCCTGGTGTTCTCTGGATGCTAAAGAGAACTTGCATACATCCAGGTAACTGAATCCCTGATGTCCTCTCATGCTCAAGTCAGCAGCTGATAAATGCATCATGATTATTTTTGGGTCAGTGGTTGGCTCTCTGTGGTACTCCCTCACCTTGATTTCTATTAGAGCAGAACCTTGGGCATCTGCTTCTTTCTCTTCCTTATGTGCTGGCCTGGAGATCCTAACAGAATCCAGCAGGGAAATGGGGCGCTTTGCTTTCATAGTGCATGCATAGGCCATTGACTCTCAACTTATCCATGAGCTATGGGAACTGAGGACGACTTAAAATGCTGCTACGCGAGCTCTCGGTGCAGTTAGCTAGAACTATCAATGTCTCACATTGCTAAATTTCTGATGAGACCCTCTTCTCCTTGAACTCTAATCAGAGTGGAAACATTCCTTGTCCTCTTCCTCAATGGGGCCTAAGACAGGAGGATGTACTCAAACTTGTCTGCCTTCTACATCCTATTCTTAGTATCCCAGGGCAAGAGCAAGGATTCTTTTATCTCCCTACCATCCTATGATCACTGTATCATAAAATTACCTGGCTCTTCAAGGTAGGTAGGGCATCATTTCTGTGCTAAGGGGAATTTTATATTCTATGTTTTCCAGTCTGTATGTCATGAGGTTAAGAGGAAACACAGCAACCTGACAAATTCTCTCCCAGTAATACAGGCTGACAGAGAGCATAATCATCTCAATGCTTAACACTGAGTTACATATATGAAGCCAAATATTGCACTCTTTCACCCAGAATACCTTCTATATAAAATCCCAAACTGCTTGTAATCCTCAAAGCACTCTTCATTTGCTATACTCCAAAGAGGAATGGAGGTGTTGGGTGGATCAATTGAAAGTCTTCAGCTCAGGAAGGCAAAGGAGGCAACTCATGATAGTATTCAAACTATTGCTCCTAACAGCAATATTTTCATATTCTTCTAAGTAAGCTTTCTACAGACATACTATCTTATTTTCTGAAGATAATAGGGTGACCAATTATCCGGGTTTGTCTGAGACTTGGGCTTTTTTGGGTATGTAGGAATTTTCAATGCTAGAACTGGGACAGACTGGGACAGGTTTTGACCCCATCTGTAAGCATTAAGCAACTTCAAGATTCTTAAAAAGTGTTTTAAAACAGCTGTTCTAGGCTCACTTAGTCACCATGTATCTCCTTCTGTGATTTGTTTCTAAGGCCCTATCTCAAAATAAAATATGTATAGAACAGGACTAGGAATGAAGCTCAGTGGTAGAGTGATTGTGTAGCATGCACAGTGCCCCGAGTTTAATCTCCAGTGCTATAAAATGTTTTATAATGGAATTGCATATTTTAGTAATGTTTTCATTTTATAATTGCTTTAATGTTTTTGCTGTATTTTAGGTCTTGACTGTCCCTTTATTGGGCCCTTTGTTAAACCCAGCCTACGGTACCATTGGGAAGTAGAGGTGGAACCTTTAAGAGGTGGGGGCTAGTGGAATGAAGTTAGGTCATTGGGAGTGTGGTCCCTTCCCGCTTTTCTCTTTGCTTTCCAGCTGCAATTAGATGATCATCTTCCTCTATCATGAGTTTTCTGTCATGATGTCCTACCTCATTATAGATCCAAAGACAAGAGAGCCAAACAACCACAAAATAAAACTTATATTTCCTCCTTTTAAGTTTATTATCTAAAGGTATTTTTGTCACAGTGATGGAAAGCTTACTAAGACATATATATTATTTTCATAATGGTTGATTCCTGCCTGTGGTTTCCCCAAACAATAGGTCAATTTAAAAGACAATCTAATAGTTTAAAATTAAGTGCTTGTACTTTCCCTAAATATTTCAGTAGATTATTACTCCCTTTAAAAGATAACTAGAATGCTACTCTTATGAATAATTATTGATGTATGTATATAAAATTAATACTTGATTATACTTTTTTTCTTTGCACAAAGGATTGAACCCAGGGTGCTTTACACTGAGCCACATCCCCAGCCCTTTTATTTTTTACTTTGAGACAGGGTCTTGGTAAGTTGCTTAGGGCCAAAGTTGCTCAGGCTGGCTTTGAACTTGCAATCTTCCTTCCTCAGCCTCCTGAGCCAGCAAGCTGAGCTAATTACAGGCATGCGCCACTAAGTTGAGCTGATTGTATTCTTCAGTCCTTCTCTTTTTGTCTTTCTCTTCCTCCTCCTCTCAGTAACTCAATATTTTTGATTGAAAATATTGAGTGTCTTTATGCATGAGGCTGTATGCAAAACTGTATACATATACTTTCATTTAAAACTTACAGCATTTTTGAGAGGGAGGAATTTTTACTCTATTTTACTGATGAGGAAACAGGCTTAGGGAGCTTAAATAATTTATTCACGACTTCACAGTAAGCAAATGATGAAGCCAATATAACTCCAATCTGTTTTACAGTCTAATCTTTCTTCCCAACCCCGTTGTCATCCCGTTATATTTCCCGTTTCCTCTCCATTCTATGGTTGGCTTAGCACACTTAAGTTTTAAAAATGATGGGGGTGGGAGAGGAATGTAGAAATAGGAAGGGGCATGATTGTGGAATAATGATGCCAGCCATGTACATAGGGGATTTTCTGTGATAATATTCAACAATTACTGAAAAGCAAACAGAAGACAAATGCAAATCAAGTCTATTATTTTGTGATTATTAGAAGTCGTAAATGCTCAAAATTTCCATTATGGTTTTTATCATCCATATGCTTTGAGTTTTGCATTTGAGAAGATTTTTCAGCATGTGTGATTTCATATTTTTCTTAGGTGAAGCTTGCTCATGAATTTGTTGCTTTAGCTTCTTTTTTACATCAAATGTCAGCCTTTAAACAAGCATCCCATATCTTGATCAAAGAGCATTTCATCCAAATATTGGTTCATCCATCCTATCTCTTGGAATTAGTTTTAATTTTAAGAATATCAGAATGTTTCCTGTCTGTCTTTTAGTGTGAAAGAGCTAATTGTATCTCTACAGCTCTAATATAATTTGTCTTATGTTACCTTGTTTTTATTTCAGTATTATTTGGCAGATGATCACTGGGAATCTGAGTTTAATAAAAGATTTTTAAGTATCTTGATGTAAATTTGTAATGAAGCTCCCTTCATTACATTGTATTTGGCTCTGGAGACCGTTTTGTTTGTTTGTCTGTGGATTCAAGAACATTGAAAATAACTGTCAGGATTTAGGATAAAATAAGTACTAATTGTATAATCCAGAAAACTTAAATAAAATTTTTCTGGAAGTTTCTAATATTTGTATAAAGATTAATGTAAAATTATGTTTATGCCTACATGTTTACTTATTTTATCACCATGCGAAATTTGTTGGTTAAAAAGATCTAAACAATAAGTACAGTTTAAGTGAATTTCATTTGTGAAAGTTTGATGGTTATTAGAATCAGAATAAAATTTTCCATGATTAATTATGCTAATATTATTTAAGAAGTGATGCCACACTCACTATATGCCAGGTATAGTGTGTGTGTGTGTTTTTTTTAACATTCTGTACATTTTCCTCCTCTAATTTAGGGGACCACAGCAAGTCCAAGTCTCCAGGTGATTGGCAGTTATCTTTCTAACTGATTTTAGCAAGTAGGTGATAGTTTATATCTAGTTTATCTGGTACTACTGGATCAGAACTTGATCCTGTCCAGGAGATGCTCTGGCCCTGGCAGGCCTTTCCAAGGCACCATGGGGAGATTGGGGGAATGGACACATTTCTGTCTTTATGATCCTGCGAAAGTGGCTCTTTCCTTTCTCCACATAAGGTATTTCATAACCTACACGATTGAAATAGTAGGATTCCCCTTGAGCACCTGCAGGACCGGTGGAAGTCTTAGGAAGCTCAGTACCTAGGTTACTGTTTTGAGGCTCTGTATATGGTGCTACTCTGTGAAGAATGACTTAATAAAAATGTTCGTGGAGTTGTTATAATGATACATTTTGAGTCAGGTTGATTTATTCCACAGCCATTAAGTAGATGCATTCTACACTAGTCACAGGATCAAATCCTGAGTTCCTGCTTTCAAAAGGAAGTTGCAATTTAGTTGAACTGGCTTGAATTCCTGTGTCTATGAACTTTGGCAGCTTTGAGTATTGTACAATATTTTATCTCTAATGGGAATAATTTTAACATTGCCATATATTTTTAATTAGATAACACATGCAAATTCCTAATATCGTGCACAGATAAACATTCAACAAATATGGGAGTTGCAGATATCTGGAGGAAAGCCTTGGGTATTCTAGATTATAATCTTATGGGCTATGAACCAGGGCCATGTTACATAGAAAGTTGTTTCTTCATTTGTTTCTAATTCTTTAACTCACAGCTTGTATATAGCTGTCAGAGGGAGCTTTCTATGTAAGAACTGGGCTAAGCAATTTAAAGGCATAACTCCCTATATATTCATAGATTATGTACAATTGGTCTTTTACAAATGTGGAAGCTGAGTTTTAATCAAGAAATTAATGCTCCATAAACAGAGGTTCTTGGATTACCCTAGACTACTGTGACGATCGAGTGTGCTTTAGTAGCACACACACCTACCTAAATGCTTGGAATGGAGTAGTTGCAGGAAATATATTCCTACATCCTAACTTCTAACAAAGACTAACAAAGTCTCAGAATATTTTTTAGTGCACAAATGTTTGGTCTGTACTCAGAAGTAGTAAATACCCATAAGGTTTGCATGACGTTTGACACCAAATAATGAAATCCATGGCATATATGTATATATGTGTGTGTATGTATATATACACATACATTCTTTTGCACGTGACATTTAAATATATGCATTTCTTTCTTGGATCCACTTCTGAGCCCCCTGCTAAAGCTGTATCCCTAGGAGATTAAAGATGTGCATTTTTAGTCAGATAACAAAATGGCAAAATCTATTGCAAAGCATATTTCAACTACATTTTCCACTGGGACAACGTGATAGGTAATTGTACAATTCTAGTTTCTCCAGGAAGTAGGTCTGTAAGAACATGTTTAGAGGAATCAGAAACAAAAGTCATATTTCATTCACATTTCCAGTAAAAACACCCCCACCCCTTTCCAAAACTGAGAAAAGACTGTCTTAAAGGAGAAATTTTAAATGCCACTGGAGACTTTTGAAATAGTGGAGACAATATGAAGAGTGCTTTGCCACTGAGTCTTTAAACACAGGTCTTCAATGGTGACTGCAGTATATAAATGGAGAGAGGGAATTAATTCATCGTACAGTGGAGCAGAAAACTCACATCTGTTCTTTCTACAACCCAGTACACCCCATTTATTAATGCTATTCTCTGCACTGTCAATCTCAGCAATTAACTTGCACAGACTTGCTTCTATGGGGATAGAGAGACAGAGACGGTGTGTTCAGCAGGAGTATAGTGGTTTTAGCTCTTTTAATAGAGAAAAAATACAATTTCACTTATATCCTATCTAGACTGAGGGTAGTGTACATACACAACCATGGGGTAGTTTTGGGGCCAAAATAATTCAAAATTTTAAGTAACAAAAGTTCAGAGTGATTTTATTTCTTTAATCAACCAGGAGCAGATTTTATTTTATTTTTTAAGAGAGAGGGACAGTGTGAGAGAGAAAGAATCAGTTTTCTTTAGTTTTTCATGTGGCCTTCGTTGCTTTGACGTTTTGTTGCGTATGAGGTGCTGGGGTTTCAATCTGTCCTTGCACATGCCAGGAAAGTGCTGCAACTGGAACCACTGCTCCAGCCCTAGGAGTAGATTAAAATAACTACAAAGATGTCAGTCAAAATAATTTCTTGATGAATAATTCACTTCTAAGTATATTGGTAACCCACATCACTGGTAAAATTGAAAGGGAAAAAAGGGAAACAATTTTCCTTTTTCTGAATATAGCAACAAAAGTAGATATGTATTTGTGTGTTGCTCATCTCAGATGCTGTTCCATGAGCTCCCATAGCCTTATAAATAAGGTGTTATGTTTTTTGTGAAACATTTCAGAATTCTACAAATTGCCTAATCAACATCTCATTTATAATAATGAATGCCCCACATTCCATATACCAAAAATTAGACCCTGACTCTTTTCCTACCAAGGCCCTTTTCTCTCCGAGTTCTTAGGTTCAGTAAAATGACCCAGTTATTCCTCCAGTAACCTGGTTACCCTTACGGCATATCGGCATTTTTCTCTTATAAACAGTCTTTTAGCAGAAGTTCTTCATAAAGTAGCCAAAATCCCACCCCTTGTCACTTATTCTGCCAGCACTTCCTCCGCTTGGACCTATGCAATGTCTTCCTGGCTGGTGCCTTTGTCTCCTTTTGTGCCCATGCACGAGTGGTCCGTTCTCTTTTCTACTTGGCAGCCCATGTGATTCCTTCAAAGAGCACATCAGATCAAATCACTGCCCTACTCATTCCCTGATGACTTCTCATCAGACCTGGAATAAATCCAAAACATACCTTGCAATCTGACTCTTGTCTACCCCTAGAGACCCAGGAATTCATTTCCTCCCACTGACCCCAGCTTTCCCCATAGGATGCAGGCTGGCCTCCAGTCTTGCCTGACTCAGGAATTTGCACCAACCAGTTCTGCTTAGATGAATTCTTTCCAGAAAACTGCCTTGCCCATTCCTTCACTTTAATCTTTTTCATTTTCCTGATCATCTTTCAAAACCGTTTCCCTATAATTTTAAATCCTTAGTTTTGATATTATACTCATTTGCTCATATATTGTATTCAATTTATAATAGTTAAGAAAAGGCTTTGCTTTTTTATTGTTATTTTTATGATCCCAATATCCAGAATTGTATCTGTTACATAATACGTACATAAGATTTTTTTTTTTTTAAAGAGGAACAGTGTGAGAGAATCAATTTTATTTAGTTTTTCATGTGGACTTCATTGCTCTGACATTTTGTTGTATACGTGCTGCTGGGGTTCGAACCCACATCCTGTACATGCCAGGCAAGCACTGTAACCACCAAGCCACCTCTCCAGCCCCCATAATAGATATTTTGAATGTAAAATATACAATCAGATAATTCTATCTGTGTAATCTTTACTCAGACTAAGACCTTTCATATATCTTTCACTAGCTGTCAGACTTGGTTCCTATGTAAATGCTAGAGTTGTTATCAATTAACAGGTGGAACTCAAAATTTTCCAAAGAACAGGGAAAGTAATTTTGAGAGATGATAGTAATATATATTTTATATCAGTAATACTTATATGTATTTCAAACCAAAGTCTCCTATTTGATAACCAAAGTATTTAGAGCATTATGAATCTCTTTATTTGGTGCCGTGTAGACATAGCCTGAGACTGATATTTACCAAGTGTTATGAAGTTTTATTGCTTAGCAGATGGTGAGCCAAGCTCCTGGGAATATAATTGGTCAGATTGCTTTTGAAGCTTTTCAAACAATAAATAAAATACTGTATATCTGGCAGAGAGGGATCTACATACGATGAAAGAAGAGAAATGAGATTATTTGTAAAGGTCAGAAGACTTCATGTGTCCCACAATATTTACCTGTTAGTTCTGTTGCTCAGCGATTCCTAGTATCTCAGTTGAAAAAATAGTTTATATACTATTTATCTTTTTCCTTCAGGCAAAACCATTTACAGCCACCCCTCCAAGTCAGATGCAGGGTTGTACATAGTAGAGCCAGTGCATGCACACAGAATGTCTGAAGCTTGGCTCAGAAAAAACTCTTCCAGAAATCTCCCGATAAACTTCACCACTTCTTCCACTGTATCCTATTTTGTGCCACTCATGACTTAGTGGGAATTAATGTATGAGACAAATTATATTCTGACAAGTAAAATAAATTTACCTCTGGATGATTTGACAGAACATTGAACTTTATGTTTATTTTAAAGCAGTCTTTTTTGGGGGGGGAGAGAAAGCCCCACCTCTGCCAAATAAGTCCTATTTCTGTCTTATCATTTCTGATTTTCTCAAACTTTGACTACATTAAGAAATCAAAAGCAATCCTAAATATGAATGCACCTAATAACTTCAAAACATATGAAGCAAACACTGATACCTTCTGTCCCCTAAAGATTCCATCCACGTGAAAAATGCTCCCCTCACACATAGGCCCCCAGAAGTCTCAAACAGTCAGCATTGACTCAGTTCCGAAGTCTCATCTAAGTCTTATCTGCTCCATAGTCCCAAATTTCATCATCTAATCAGATACATGTGAGACTTTGGATATGATCTGTCCTGGAACAAAATTCCTCTCCATCTTCAGTCTTGTGAAACTAGAAAACAAGGTATGTATTTCCTGAATACCATGGTGGAAAAGGCACAGAATGGCAGTTATAAACATTCACATCCAAGCTGAGGTGAGAGGGATAACAAGAAATAGGCAGTTACCAGTCATGAGCAATTTTGAAACCCCAGCAGGCAGACACCATTAGGTTTGAAGGACTGAGGATAGTGTTCCCTGGGGCTTGTGGCTCTGCCCTCTGAGCTCACAGTTCACCCCTACTCTTCCTTGAGAGTGGTCCATGCCTGCCATGACTTGCTTGCTAATCTGTTTCCTACCTGTAGAATGTGGCCTTGCTTCCTTTCACCTTCTTTGTATTCCTTATAGCAGCCTAAATACTGACAATTTAGACTATAACTTCAAGTCTTAGAAACTTGTGAGTCTCAAGTACATGTCAAAGAATTTCACTCTATTGGGGGAGGACTCACCACATAAATTTACTGGATAATCATACCTCTTATTTTGTCTTCTGCTGAGAAGTTTAAAGAGGATCTACAAGTTAAATCATGTGTCTAAACTTTTTCAAAGACACTTCTGTGTGATTGCCTGCCCCTAAAGAAAAAAGGGATGGTAAACCACTGTGGTCCTGTAATTCCCTTTGTGTTCCCCAAAATTTAGTTAAGTTAAACAATGAGACAAGCCTGGGCTGCAAGGTCCAGATCCATATTATCCTGAGGGACACTGGCTTTCTTCTATGAAGAGTGAGAACTATTCCACATCAATGTTACCTATGGAATATGTCTTCCTTGCATGTCTGCCATAACGCTAGCTCTTTGGGTACTGGTCAGACAAGAAACTAAGCAAGCTGATGATGTCATTGCTTCTGAAGTGCAGCACGCAGAACTCCTAAGTGGAAATGGCACTGCAGAAAGGATGTGTGTCATTTGTCCAGCTGGCCACCACTGGGCGAAACAGCGTAAGGAACAGGAGGTGTTGTTTGGCAACACACAGCCAAGGCCGGAGGTGCTCTCAGACTGTCACCTTCGTACGGCAGTCTCTGATCTCTTGTAAGCTTTCTACGGTAAATCATGTCTCGCAGACTCTCTGGGCACGTTCTTTGGCTTTCCCACAACCTACATGCTGCCTTGCTGCAAGTGGGTTGTGGACAAGGCATGCAGTCCGAACTTTTGATAGTTCTAGGGCACTAACAACAGGGTATCCAGTCACATCCTTGATTTTCACTCCAAAGTATGCTTTCCTCACAGTGAATTTTCCAATTATATAGTTTTGCAATAAAATTCCCCAAAACATCAAGTCTTTGTTCTCTTTAAACAGTTCTTCAATTTATCTCTTTCTTTTAGCATTTTTACCATTCTGCCTGGAAATCTTGGCTACGAATTCAAGTTTATTGTCTTCGCACAATGGAAGATCACAATTCCTCTACATTTCTGCCATCATGCAACAGAATCCCTTTTCCTTCAGTTCCCAATCACTAGTTCCTCATTTCCGTTTGAGCACTCACTAGCAGTGCCCTTACCATTTGTTTCTGCCAGCTTTCTTTTGCTGACATTGCATTTGTTCTGGAAAGATGCAGGCTCTCTCTACCCTTTCCTTCACTTTCACCTGAGCCCTCAGTGGCAGCATTGTCAGCCTCCGAACTTCCAGTCCTTTCAAGGCAGCAGCACTTGTCCCACAGGAGAGGAGACATTAGACTGCCGACTCTGAAGGGAGAGGGAACCGCCACAAGCTGGGGAATATAGGTGGTCCCCTCAGTCCCCAGGAGGACTTTATAGTCCTGTCAGCACACTGTCTTTAGTGCTAGTGAAATTCATTTCAAATGTATAAACTCCGTAATCAGATAACAACGTTGTATTGTTTTAGGATGCTAAGCCTGTGTTAATTTATTATTGTAGCAATAGGCAGCCAGGGGAAGCCGTGATTTTGGGTTCTGTATTTAACTTTAGCTTTTTTTTTTCCCTCTGACCACCGTTGGACCCTTGATAAATGGTTCTTATAGTCCCTTGTAGAAGTTGAGTTGAAAATGAAGAAAAATAAAATACAATAATGAGTAAATAGGCTTAAGAAATAGGTATCCCGTGTTTGAAGTTAAAATCTACTTTGTCATAGTAATACAATGACATCATTTCTCTATGTTTAAGCTGCCATATGTAAGATAAAAATCATACTTATAACTACCTCATGACTATTTCAAATATAAATGAAAAATATATGTAAAATATTTAATACGGACTGAAGAAACAAGATGTAAATAAAGTTGACATTTTTCCTTCCACCTAGTACTTGTTTTTGTGAACCTAAAACATGTATCCCATAAGTTATAGCTATGGACCTTGGACCCCTGCACAACGATATAAGAAAAAAGCCAGTCAGAATACAAATGTGCAGGAGAGAGAACAAATTGGTGCAACTGTGTTAGTAGGTATATATATTATTATAGATCTATTTTAGGTAGATATTGGAAAACAGGAGCTATCTCAATATTCAAAGACAGTAAAAATATGAAATTTAGATGGGGAAAAAAGCATTTCAGAAAGATTTAAATAATTTTAAAAAGTCTGAAGGATTTCCCAGATCTCATTTTTGTCTTAATCAGAAACAGAGCAAAGTGGGCTGGAGCGGTGGCTCAGCAATTGCAGCACTTGCCTGGCATGTGTGAGGACGTGAGTTCAAACCCCAGCACCACGTATACAACAAAGTCTCGGAGTAACGAAAGTCACATAAAAAAATAAAATTGCTCCTAAGGAAAAAAAAAAAAAAAAACAACAGCTGAGGAAGTGACTCAGTGGTTAAGAGTGCTTTTGATTTTAATCCCTGGTATCGGTACCACCCCCCCAAAAAAAAAGCAGAGAAAAGGGGGCCAGAGTGGTGGCTCAGTGGTTGCAGTGCTTGCCTGGCATGTGTAATGATGCAGGTTTGCACTCCAGCATCATGTATACAATGAAGTGTCAGGGCAATGAAAACCACATGAATAAGTAAATAAAATTGATCCTCTTTGTGTCTCTCTCTGTCCCTTTGTCTTTAAAGGAAAAAAACCAGACAAGTTATTTCTTTTGTAAATGAAAATATTGATGAGATCCAAATTTGTAAGACTATTAATCACATGTTACATAAGATAGCATTCATAAACTAGAACTACTTAGATTTATCCTAAGGAAAGACAGGGAACACTTAGTATCAGATACTTTAAGTTTGTCATCTTGTTTCTCATCTCTGAAATAATTGCCTCTGTTCAACTTGATGAAATGAAAACTCTAGGATACACATGGATTTGAACTCTGATCTGTTCCCTTCAAAGTCTATACTGGCTTTCCATGATACCATATTCATATTTCACCATCTATTTAGAATCTCCAGAATTTCCATTGAAGAATTATTTATCTAAGCTCCTTAGAAAGATGATGTCTATCTAGCCTTAGATACCAGTGATCCTAACAAAAGAACTCCACATCAAATTTGTCTTGAAAACTACTCATTTAAATCTTCAGACATCTGGTCAAGATTTATAAAAGGAGAAGGAATTATGAAGCACTGAAATTTTAAAATAAGTCCAGAGGAGAAGAACACAGAATCACAGTTAGAAAGTGCCTCTGAGCCTGTGCCTGGGTGTTCTCAATTCTGCTGAAGGACTCTTTAGCCCATCTAATCCTCTCAACTTTGTTCACTTAACATCAGAAATGAAAACTCAGAGTAAAGAGCTTATTTAAAATAGAAGGATAATTAGATCTTTTCTATTTTGAATAAAAGGAATCCAGAAGTTATCAATGAAATAGAAAAGATTTTGATATGAACTAGAAATTGGAATTGCACCTGGTTATGAAGATAAAAGACCGAGAACATAAGATGCACAAATTGCTTCTTTGAATGTAGGTACTATTTATGGCTAAAAGACAGTGTAAAACTATACAAATTTAAAAATGCCATTTGCTAAGCATTGCCATGTTGTTTCTCTATTGCATGCCTCATGTACGATCTCTAGTTTATTAACCTTCAGTCTTCAATTTCACTCTGAAGCTGTTACCAAACCATGTCAAACACTAAGTTAAAGTTTTTGTAGTTCATAATTTATCAATTGATTTTATTTTAGCAGGGTTATAAAGAGGTAACGGTTTTGTTTTTTTTTTCAATAACTATGTTTAAGCTTGTTTTGTCTTTACTCCTGTTTTTGCCATTAAACATCTTATAAAATTCTTTTAGATCTTTTAAGTTCTGAAAAGCCCAAAAGATCTTATTCCAGGCTACAATGTCAATCCTCTTATAATTTTCTTTCTTTACACTAGCTCTGCAAAATATTGTCATCTTTTAGTCGAGGTCTGTTGAAAGATGCCCCAGTCTCAGAGTGAGAGGATGGGTGGATTTCTACAGAGGACATGAATAATGTCTCTCTGCCCCAGCTACTGGAATAGGAAGGAGTTCTCTGGGAGAACCTGTGCTGATCCTTTCATCTCTTGCTTAGTCTGTTGCCTGGATCTCCCTACTCGGGAGGCAATTTTCTTAGACATGTAATAGATGATATTAATCCAGTTACCTTTTAGAGAAACCACTTGACCTATAGAAAACATTCTAGATCTGCTGCACCAAACAGGGTAAATGTTAGTCTACCATTCCGAATTGTATTCTCAGGATTCTTATTTGCTCCGATAGAGAAAGCAGATCAACAAATTTTGTGCCTGAGGAGACATCCACTGGAAATGGGTTGGCCACCTTCTGTCCTTACAGCAACTTCTGTCTTTACAAATGATTTCCCAGGAGAAATCAACCTTCAACTTGTACTTGTGACACAAAGAAGCTCTTCTTATTCAGGAATAATGCTTTGGAAATCCATTGTAGACAAGAGTATATCGAAAAGCACAGAAAGCCGAAATTTGGGAGAAATGTGATGTAGGAAGATCCACCTCAATGTTCAATAGGCTTCGATTCAAATCCTTGTTCCCTCCTTTTCTGTGCTATGATCAGGTAATTCAGCCTCCAAGGGCTGTCATTTCTCCTTTTGTGGATGGGATTCCCTGTCTCAGAAGCAGCTGATGGAAGACTGCAACACAATGCCATCTGTGAAAATGCCCTGGAATAGTTCCTGGTGACACAAATAGAGCTGCTTTTAGGACTATCCTTTAGCTTATTTTGCAGTTCTATTTGCCCTCAGCCTGCACTCTCCCCAGATTGCCCTAGGGAGCCATTCTATGTTATTCATTTTCCTAAATCTTCTACTCTGCTAACCAAAACCACCCGAGCAAAAAGGTAGGAAAAAAAAAAAAAGCATGCCAGGTGTTTAATTCTCAACTCCCTATCTTGCCACAAAGCTGCATCTAATGTACATTCTTTTAAACTTGTTTTTCCTGCTATTTCCAGAAGTTTAACTATTTCCAGAAGTGAATCTGATCACCTACCCACTCAACACCTATATATTCAATTTCCCCCTTTCTCTCCACCTATAAAATTTGACACCTTTTCAAGCCTCAAAACAAAAGCAAAGACACACTAAAAAAGAAAAGGTAAAAAAAGTTTTAATAGTCTTTCATCTTCATCTGGCAACATCCTACAACTTCCAACTCTTTTCAGGGAAGCATCATAAAAGGGTTATTTGGGTAAAACGTCTCAACTCACAATTTTTTTCCACAAATTGAAGTTTGATTTCTAATTTTCCTACCTCATTGAAACGTATTGTCTTCAGAGGGAGAAGAAAATGTAGCATTTCCAAAACCTACTTCTTTTCTAAGGCTCTCTTCCCCATGACAAGGACAGTGGGGTGGATAACGAAACATTTATTCTGTAATGTTCTTCTGAGAGTAGTGTTACCTCTAAATTGCCCGAGCTTGACATCATAGGATCACTGTCAGTTCCTCTTCAT
>PVKS010002122.1:0-124094 GCA_004027875.1 Aplodontia rufa
GCTCCAGTGTCAAACCCTCTCAGGCACACCCGCTGGGAGCCCACCCTTTGGCCTCCAGTTCTGATATGAGAACTCCTTTGGTCACTAGTGACAGAAACCCAATTCAATTTAGTTTAGCTGACAAGGGGCTCCATCGACTGAAGTTACAAAATCTCAGACCAAGCATTCCAACACTCCTGGCACAAGCCCCCTCTGTCTCCCTGGATGTCAACTGAATTCTCCCAGATGGCTTTTCTGCATCGGCTTCTCCTGGACCCTCAAACCCCAGGCTTCATCAGGAGAGGGCTGATGCTCTCTTTACTTGATTTTAGTCTGAGGACTCTTGGGGAAGGGCTCTGGTAGTGATAGCATGGACTTGTGCCTTTTTGGGGACCCAGGTCCCAGAGAAACTAAGTGTCTGGGGTTGGAGGAAGAAAATGGGTCCAAAAGAAGTAGGTGTGTAGTTCCCAGAAGGAGGAAGGGTCTGGACACAAACCAGGTCACTATCATGGTGCCTGGTTCTGGCTTCGGGCCCCGCCCGCTGCAGCCTCCCAGAAGCCTCCCTGCCTCCACCGCTGGTTCTCTGCTCTGCTCCTTGCGATCTGAGTTTGCTCTGGCAAGTGGACTCGTTAGACTCAGGCCACAGTCTCATCTGCAGGTCTCCCTGCAGGGTCTGGATGGCTCTTGGCTGCCTGCGGCTCCATCTTGTGTCAGGGAAATGTGTTCTCTTGCTCTCTGGACACCTGTCTGACTGTTCCTCCTCAGCTGGGTCTCTGCCTCGTCCTCTTCAACCTGTTTGGCAATAATAGGATTTTCCCACAGAGTAGCCCTTTCTTTTTCTTCCTGTTGATTTTCTCCTTTGGTAAGTTTAATTAATCTCAGAGCTAGTTTAGTAGGTGCGCTGTAGGTAGAGCTCCCCTGTGGTCACATCCTCCATTCCCAGGTGTTTTAAAAGGCGCGCTGACAGATTAGTAGGCTGCCAGGGTTGTGATGAGGGGGCCAAGAAGGGAAGGGGCAGGGACTGGTAATAACCTGGAGGTAAGGAGCAGGAGAGGGCAGCTTCTAGAGCTTCTGCTTCATCTCTCCAGTGTGGGGGAGGGGGTTGTAGAGGGCAGGATCTCAGAACAATGCTGGGAATTCCAGGGTCCATAAATTCATCTCTGTGTCCTTGGGTTGCCCAGCCTTGAGCCACAGGATTATGGCTGTGACTAGATCATGGGGCTGTTCCGGCCCCCTCTACCATCCTGGAGAACTGGTCAGCAGACACTGCGGCCATAATTCAGGACACTCTGGGGAGGTGTTAGTCCGGGGTAGGAAGTTTGAGGTCCTAAAATGTTACAGGTCCATCCAAATCCTAATCACTGTGACTCTGGCTCAGGTTGAGTTTGCACAAGAGGCCTGAGTCCTTTCATGCCTGGACGAGTCTGGGTAGACCAATGAGCCCCTCCTTTCTCTCTTGTATCTTCTCTTCAATCTGTGTCCAAGAGAGACCCCATTGTCCCAACTCACCCTCCACCCAAACTCCAAAGAGTACTTACTCAGCTCCTTCTATAGACCAGGCAGTGCTGTAGGTGCTAGGGACATGGGAAGAAGAAGGAGAAAGAAAAGAGCAAGTCCTCTCTCTGGAGGAGTCCCTGGAGAGGGGCACCTTGACTCGGGACAAGTGGGGGCCTTGGCATGTACGGATGGAATCAGAGACACAGATTGATTTAAGTAGCAGATACATTCAAGGGAAGATCCATGTTATCTCAAGGGTGAGATAAGGCAAATAATACACATTCCAGGGAGAATATAGGCCATCTCCAGAGAGGGAGAGAGAGAGCACAACCCCTTGGTCTGGGGTGTTCAGGTTTAGAGAACTGCGGCAGTACTTAGGGCCTGAATCAGAGGAGGAATCAGGGCTCAGCTACACAATTTCAGGCCAGTTTGCTTGGGGCTTTAGTACTGCCTTTGAATCTAAGTTACTTTTTGCAGATAAGAACTGAGGCCAAGGGTGGGCCCTAAGGATGTGGGGTCACTCACTAAGAACCAGGGCCAAGAGTGTCCCTGAGGATGTGGGGTCACTCACTAAGATGCCAAGGGTGTGCCCTGAGGATGTGGGGTCACTCACTAAGATGCCAAGGGTGTGCCCTGGGGATGTGGGGTCACTAAGATGCCAAGGGTGTGCCCTGAGGATGTGGGGTCACTCACTAAGATGCCAAGGGTGTGCCCTAGGATGTGGGGTCACTCACTAAGATGCCAAGGGTGTGCCCTGAGGATGTGGGGTCACTCACTAAGATGCCAAGGGTGTGCCCTAGGATGTGGGTGCTGCTCACTAGCTGCTTGCTTTATACCAGAGGCTCACGTGCATTTCCTGCCTTCCAGCTGCTCACAGGGTACTTTCCTTTTGAGACTCAGTTTATCTTTCTTTTTCTATATCCTAAATTCCTGTCTCAGTACAAGGACAGGCAAACAAGGAAACACAGCGATGACAATGACAACTTCACTCCCATGGTGCTTTTCCTGTGTTGGGGGCACGGGGGTGGATGAGCCACCTAAGCTCTCTGCCCTCACAGAGCGAATGTTCTAGCCAAGGAGATACACAGTATTATAAAGGTGCTTTTCTTGTGATAAAGGAAAGAAGAGAAATGGGTTGCGTGATGGCAGGGGGAGGGATGGGGATTTGAAGTACGGGGAAAGCTCATTTAGAAAGGATGTTTGGAGAAGTCCTTGAAGAGGAGGGTTTCAGCAGGGACCTCCAAGACGAGGGGAACCATGCCAAGAGATGAAAGAAAAACATCGGAGGTAGGGAAACCGCATAAGCAAAGGTCCTGTGGCATGGGCTTATTTGCAGACCAGGGTGGCAGAAGCCAGTGATGGAGGTGGGGTCAGGGATGCTGGGAGGGGACAGTCAGGGTAGAGGCACAGAACTGGGATCTGAGTAAGGAGGTGATGCCCTCAGTCACGCATTTTTAATAAGACCTCAATGGCCTTGAGTGCAGTGAGCAGTGGGACAGGGTGGGAGGTGAGGATTCAGGCAGCGCCCCAGGTAGAAGACTATGGTGACTACACAGGCAGGAAGGAGTGGTGGCTTGGACTGCAGAGAGTGGTAGAGACAGACAGAAGTGCTAGCCCTGGGCTGTATCTTAGAGGTAAGTCCAGGTAAATCCACAGATCTTGTGCATGGATTGTGGAGATTGGAGAAAGAGAAGAATTTAAAATGCTTTTATAGTTTGGGGCCTGTTAAACAGGATAGATGGTGGCAGTGCTATCAAAACAGGGATCCTGGGGCTGGTGGATGGGGATGTGGTGGCCATCGGGGGAGGTGGGTATTGTGCTGCAGCCTCAACACTGGCTATGAATAATCCAGGGCCAATGTGTGGTGTGCAGAGAGACCAGAGAGCTCGGATCGGTGACCCAAGGGCTAATTCTAAAGCCGTCCCAGGGCCAATGGTACATATTCTGCGGGATGGAGTCCAAGGTCTTCCTGTGTAATTCACAGCCCTGCTCTCCTCTCCACAGGGTCTGCCCTCATCCACCCCTGTGCTCAGCACTGCAGCAGACCCAAGTGTCCCTCCCTAGCCCATTTACAAGCACCTGCTATGAACCAGACACTGTACCAGGCACAGAAGACAGAGGGGAAAAATAAGATTGTTCCCAGCTTAGAGAGATCGCTGTCTGGGGACAGAGAGAGAGTTACAGAGGGACTGTAGAGCACACTGATGGAGGAAGAGAAAAGGCCATGCCAGGCAGGAAGAGCCTTGGCTTTTTCTCCTCTTCCTGGTGATCTGGGAGCTGCTCTGGGGAGTTGATCCTGACCCCCCAGGTGACTTAGCACTCCTCCCGCCCTCTCTCCCTGCCAGAGCCTGCTGTGCCCTTCGCCTGTTTCCCCATGTGTTCCGCCCATGGACCTCGGGCCAGGCAGGGCCCTGTTCTTACTCCTCTTGGCATCACAGGGTCCAGACCACAGCCTGCCGATGATCAAAGTCTGGAAGGTGCTCTCCCCTCTCCTCCTCGCCTTGCGATAGCCGCATTTGGCTGCTAGAGAAAAGGCCACTTTACGGCTGCTGACCTGACCCTTGCTTGGAAGAGGTCCCTGTGCCTTCAGTGGATGGTTGCTCCTCTTGCCTCTGGCTGCCAGAAAAGTTCAGCCTGTCGAGGACAGGACTAGATTCCCTACTGAGGCCAATACATAGGAGATTAGCTGAAAATGTCTATCATACACAGAAAACACTCAAATATTCAGAGATTGTTGAGGAGTTTTGACGTTTTTTATTGTTCTTTTCTTTTCCTTTTTTGGTGTGTTTACCAGAGGAGGTTACCTAAGTGCAAGTGTATTGGGGCTTGGGGGTATAGAGGTGGCTCAGATCCGTTCAATGTCATCCTAAGTCTTTCCTTTGCCCCCCCACCTTCTTGGGGGCCCTCTTGAGCTTGGAAGGAGTCATTCTGGGGGAGCTGTGCACAGTGTGGGGGGATGCAGGAGGTGGAACCCTGAGGATTGCTGGCACCGTCTTTGCACATTTAAAATGCCATTTCATGAGCTTTGTCTCTTTAGCCCGAGGTTTCCTTGCTGCGGAGCTTACATTTTTATTTGCAGGAATAAAAGCCAGTGGCAGTTGATGTGACCCTCTGGAGCTGGAGGCAATAACCATTGTGGGCAATACAGCCTGGAAAATAATAATAATAATAAGCAGCAAGAGGGAAGGCAGCTCTTTGAAGGTGGCTGATGAATGGCCACAGACTCCATCACACCTTCCCACCCCATCACCACCAAACACAGACACCTGGCTTTCCTGCGGTCCTGCACAAATCCCATCAAAATGGAGCAGAGAGGCTGGACAGAGGAAGGAAGCTGAGAAGCTTGGACTCAGGGGTCCAGCAACTGGAAGGCTAAAGCAGCTGCTGGGATGAGCAGGGGAGGTCACATCTGGAAGAAGGAGGGAAGGGGGATGCGGCTGTCTGAGCCTCAGCTTCCTCATCTGTGTAAGGGGTTGAGCACACCTGCCTCAGTAGCTCAGATAGGGCATGTAGCACAGAGCCTGGCACATGGGATTATAGATTCTTGATAAATAATGAGTGCACATCTTTCTTCCCATCTCAAGGCTGAAGATGGGACCAGTAAGGCTTTTTCAAGAGAGGAAGGAGGAGAAGCCCACAGAAGAAGCATTCGGCTTTAATCTGGTCCCTTGAACATGTCCTCTGTTAAACAGGTGCAGCCAGGAAGCTGAGAGAGTGTTCCCCTCACCAGGGACATACATAACCCCCAAGGCATATCCTCAGTGACCCACCTCCTCCAGCCATGCCCTACCACCTGTAGTTATCACCCAGTTAATCCCAGCAGCGGATCAAGCTCTCACAATTCAATCACTTCAGCTCCAAATGTCCTTGCATTGTCTCACATGTGCGTTTTTGGGGGACACCTCAGAGCTAAATCGCAGCAGGGCCTATGGGAAGGGTAGAATGAGTGATCTTTCATTATCCCCACAACAACCCTGTCATGTGCGCATCGTGTTTCATTTTTTTACAGATAAGAAGACTAAGGTCCAGGGAGGTTCAGTCACTTGCCGGAGGTCTTGGGGCCAGCAAGCAGCAGGGTCTGGATTTGACACCCTGGTCCCAGCTCATGTCCCCTGGTTGGGCTCGCTCTACATCCTTCTAGGCTTGCCTCTGCCATTCAGTCGCCTGCACCATCTCTAGGCTCTGCAGAGCTCCAGTATCCTCTGGAAGCTGCTTTATTCCAGCAGCGAACCTCTGCCTGAAGCCAGAGCAAAACTGGTGAACCCGAAACCTCGACCTCCTTTACGCAGCCCTGTGGAGAGAACCTTCTCCTCTCCAGCCTGGAAAAGTCTTTGCTTGGGAACTTTCTGGATGCAGGGCATGGCTCCTGGTGTTTCCAGCTGTGTCCTTCTTGCATGTGGTGGAATGAACCCCAACTCTGCTGGGCCTCAGGGCTGATAGACTCAGAGACCAGCCTCAGGAGAGCTGCCAGAAGCCATGCCCGACCAGAAAGCCCTTCCTGGCCAGGTGCCAAGGCTCTTTCTAAGGTTCCCATCCGTCCCGCAGTGAGAACGACATTCTGGCTTGCGTTTGCAATGTATACACGTGCGTGGGCTGAATTTCACTCTTGCCAGAATCTGGCACATAGGCAGAATTTTTGTAGCAAGCATATGGCTGGGAGCCCTCAGATAGCGTGCTCAGTGGGGACCCATTTGAACCAAGATTTCTAGTGAAAACATAAGTCAGCAAAGAAATGAAAGTTGAGGTATGCACCGAGAAGGCCTTAGCCTTCACACGAAGGGCTTCCAGTGCGGTGTGTGTGTGCGCGAGGAGTGTGAAGTGCGTGCTCAACAGGTCTGAGCGTGTAGCTACGCGTGTATTACACGACTACTTGTGCTTTGTGCATTGTGAGGCGTGTCAAGTCTGAGGGTGACTGTGGACCTAGGAGTAGGCGGATGGCTTCAGGATCGAGTGTGTGCTAACCTTGTTTTCTCGAATGCAGGCGAGAGTGTCTGACGTGTGAATCGTGAAGTGGAGTAAAGGTGTGTGCACGTGGGCACAAGAGACCCCTTGTGAAGGTGAGAGGGTTTATGTGCACTTCAGCACGAATCCATGTGAGTGTGCAAATGCTGTGCGTGAGAGTGTGGGTGTGCACGTGCTTCTCCACCTTGGCGCATGCTCGCGGCTGGGCAGACTCAGGGTTGCCTCCCCAGCCCCTGTTGGCAGAGGCTGCTGCTATTTCATGAGCCAACCTCCCAGGCACGGTTCAGATGATGCCCGAACAACCAAGGCCGTTCAGGAAGAGATCCTGACAGATGGACCAAAAGTTCCCTACACCCATCCCCACAGTGGCCCAGCTGATTCACTCCTGCACTTGGCCACAGTGTGGTCAGCCGCCCGTCCCCAGGGCCCTGTGGCCCGGAACGCTTGTGTGTTCACCACATCCACAAAGTCCATCTCAGCCGCTGCCTCCCAGAAAACGAGAAAACAGGGTCAACACAAATTCCCTTGGATCCGGTCACCAGAGGCTGAGGCTGGGGTCTGGGCCCTCCTCTCTGCTGTCTCGCTCTGCAACTTCTTTGCTTCTGCAACATAATAAACCGCGTTAGTATGTCACAAGCAGCAAGCAGTTCACACGTCTTCCAAGTGAGGGCTTTTCTTTGTGCTATAGATCTCATGGAGGGTTAGAAATTGAAGCTGAGAATGCATTTGAAAGATTCTATTTAGAGAGTATGGACCAGAGAGAGTGGTGGAATGGCGTAAGTGGTCTGTGCCCATGGGGACAGCTGGGCAGTGACTGTTCCTCAAGCTGTGGCTGTAGTTTGTTAAGTGCTTTCACACTCAGTGGCATGTTTTGTTTATATAGCCTGGGGAGTAGCAGGGTTCACTTTTCATAGGTAACAAATAGGAGATTCAGAGAGGTTAAGTGGTTTGTCCAAAATCACACAGCTGTACTGGAGCTGGAATAGAATTTGTGATATCTCAATAAAGATCCCAGCCTAGGACATGTCATTATGCTTTTCCTTCGTGGACACATCCACGCTCAAGTCCTGGTCTTTCCTATCAGGCTTATTTTGTTGGTGACCTCTCCTTAGCCATGCTAATTTTGACTCCAGTTGAGGGTAGACAAACTAAGACAGGCAAGTCAGGGGCTGAGAGTGAAATAGCTGGGGCAGGCCTGCTCTGTGCCACATTTTGTGAGGGTGATGGAAGGGAAAATAAAACACAGCCTTTCCTTAAGATCTGCTCAGGAGGCCAGCCTCTAGCACCTGTCCCTTTCTTGCTGGGTGACAGTGGGCAAGTCATTTGTTCATCTGCTCGCTCCTGATGAGGCCATCTGTCAACCTTGGCTCTCCAGTAGCCGCCCTTCCTACTTCCCATAACTACACCCTGGATTTCCTGGGAACTCTGCCCTTCCCCATATAGTGCACGAGGTGTGTCTTTGCCCCTGGTGTTCCACATAGAGTCCTCCACTCAGGCACGGCACTGTGTCCATCTGAGTGACAGGCTTGGGAGTGGGCATGCAACTCAGGCAGAGCCAAGACAGGGCAGGGGACTTTGGCTGGCACTGTCAGAAGGAGGATCCCCACTTTCTCACTGGACATGGGGGATGGGAGGCAGCAGGCACAGGAGCAGGCTGCCTCCACACGGAGTCTGAGGACAGGAGCAAAGCATGGTGAGGTGAGAGGCAGGCAGAACTCCGGAATGGGGACCTTGCCCCAGCCATGGAAACCAGTTATACCTGGAGCCTGCATATTAATTAGTGTGCAGACCAAAAACCTGGCAGGTGCAACGGTGGAAACTGTACATTTCCCAGTCCAGCACCAACCAGGGCAACGGGACAGCTCTGCCTTCCTCAGTTCTTGGTTTCTGTCTCTAGGTCCTAGGTGGCTTGCTTGGTGCTCCCTAGGGAGAGGGAGAAAGGGAGCAGGGAAAGTATTTCCCTGAAAAATTGTTTATTCAGGTATAATTTTCATCCAATAATTAACTAATTTGAAGTGTACAGTCTCATGATTTTTGACTAATATGTACTGTCACATAATCATTTCTATATTCAAAACACCCTTTCAGCCTTACAGTCACTCCCCTACTGCAACCCCAGCTCTGAGTGACACCAGCCTGTTTCCTATCACTGTAGCTTTGCATCTTCCGGAATTTTATATAAATGGAATTGTATGTATTCTTCTTATTTAGCTTTGTCTTAGCATAGTATTTTTGAGGCTCAGCCAGGCTACTGCACGAATCATTTACTTTGCTTTATTAAACTGGTCAGAATCTCTAGTACAATGTGGCATAGAAATGGCGAGAATGGCCACCCTTGCCCTGACTCTAATCGGAAAGGCAAAGCATTTGATCTTTCCATATTAAATATGATGTTAGCTTTTGGTTTTGCATAGATGCTCTTTATCAGGTTGAGGAAGTTCTAATTCCCTAGTTTGCAGAACATGTTTAAATCAGGAGTGGATGTCAAATTTTGTCAAATACTTTTCTGCATCCATGGAGACGATCATGTAATGTTTCTGCTTTATTCCGTTGATAGAGTGGATTGTGCTGATTGACACTTAAACCAATTTTGCCTTTCTAGGATAAAGTCTGCTTGGTCATGGTTTCTTATCCTTTTATGTATTGCTGATTAAATTACTAGCACATTACAAAGTGTTTTTGCATTTATAATTATGAGGGATATTCTGAAGTTTTATTTAGTTGTAATATTTTTTGTTACATGTTGATATTAGGGTAACGTTGGCCTCATACAATGATTTAGGAAGTGTTTCTCCTGTTTATATTGATGAAGGAATTTGTATAGGATTGGTATTATTTCTTCATTAAAAGTTCAGTAGGATTCACCAGGGAAGCTGTCTGGACCTGAACTTCTCTTCATATTGAAGATTTTAACAACAAATTTAAATTATTTAATAGATACAGGGACTTTTTTAGATGTATTTTCTTTCTTTTCTTTCCTTTTTTGGGGGGGGAGGGGGAGAAGGGGTGTTGAGGATTGAACCCAGGAGGGTTTTTTTTCCCACCGAGCCACATCCCCAGCCCTTTTTTATTTTGAGACAGGGTCTCGCTAAGTTGCTTAGGGCCTCACTAAGTTGCTAAGGCTGGCCTTGAATTTGCAACCCTCCTGCCTCAGCCTCCCAGTCTCTGGGATTACAGGTATGCAACACTGTGCCCCAGGATATATTTTCTTTTGAGAGGACTTTTGTAGTTTGTGTCTTTTAAGGAATTTGTCCATTTCATCTAAGCTGTTGATCTATTGGTTAAAGCTGTCCGTGGTATTCTCTTATTACGATTTTAATGTCTCCGGTATTTGTAGTTATACTTTTTGTTCTTTTATTCATTATTCAGAGAATGCTTTATTAGTTTCTGTAGTCAGACCCATGTAGATAAGACCTTAAATATTTAATACAGTGTGTTATATCTGTACAGATGGAAAAAAGTTAAGTTTAGTGTTTCTGGACCAATATGGCTGTTAATGTCTGTACAATGCCAACTCAACACCGTCAACTGGGATACTTTTCCCAAAGTTGACATCACAGCTAAAGTTTCCAAAAATTCGAATTATATATATGTGTATATATTTATATTTATATATTTATATAGAAAGACCAATGATAGCAATATGTTATGTATCAATAGCAGCAACCAATTTTCCAGGTTCTGCAGTCATCTGAACAAAATTGTAGAGACATCCAGCACATTCCATTTAAAAAATGAAGGGTAAAAAAAAACAGAAAACAAAAACAAACCAGAGAAAACAACAAAGGGCCCTTTTGTTCTTAATATTGGCAATTTATGTGTTCACTATTTTTTCTTGATCATTATAGTCAGAGTTTAACAAATGTATTGATCCTTTGACCAAACAAATTTTGGTTTCACTGATTTTTCTCTATTCCTTTTTTTTCGGTGCTGGGGTTTGAATCCAATATTTGCATATGCTAGGTGACGCTAGGTAAGCACTTCTGCTGTTTAGCTATGTTGCTGGCCCTTTTAGATTTTTATTTTGAGACAGTCTCACTAGGCTGTCCAGGTTGGCTTCAAACCTGTGACCCTCCTGCCTCATCCTACCCAGTATCTGGGATTATAGGTGTGCAGCATCTACGCCTTTCATCTGTTTTCTTTTCAATTGGTTTTGACGCTGTTCTTCTTTCTAGTACTTTAAGATATCAGCTTAGATTTTTGACTCAGATTGCTGATTTAGATTTTTCTTCCTTTCTAATGTGATTTTTTTTTTACTATTTATTTATTTATTTTTGGTGCTAGAGATTTAACCCAGGGGCTTTTAACTACTGAGTCACATTCTTTTTGCTTTTTTAATTTTGAGACTAGGTCTCACTAAGTTGCTCAGGCTTTTCTAAGTTGCTGAAGCTAGCCTTGAACTTATCCTCCTGTTTCAGCCTTCCAAGTCACGGGGGTTACAGGTGTGTGCCACTGTGCTGGGCGGTCTAATGTGATTTTTTAATACCATTTTTGTGTATGCTACTTTATTTGCATCCCACACATTTTGATATACTGAATTTTCATTTTAATAAAGTGAAAGTTGATTTCTTACATCCTTCATGATTTCTTCTTTGACCTGTGTGTCATTTGAATGTGTTGTTTCATTTCCAAATAACTGAGGTTTTGCAAACCTCCTTCTGTTAGGTGATTTTTAGTTTAATTTAGTGTGATATAAGATTCCAATGCTTTCGGTTTGTTATTGATTTTTATGGTCCTGAATATGGTCTACGTTTAGGAATATTATCGGTTGAATTGAAAGGAAATGTGAATGCAGCTGTGGAAGGAACGTTCAGTAAATATTAAGTTAAATTTTTGATAGTGAGACTCAGGTCTTACTGGTATTTTTTGTTCTTCATTTACTAAGATTGATATGTTGAAGTGGTTAATTATAATCACGGATTCTTTCTCCTTTCAGCTGCATCAGATTTTGCTTCATGTATTTTTAAGCACTACCAAGGCGGTGCATGAACATTCAATATTGTTATACTGTCTTAATGAATTGATTCTTTCATCACTGAATGGTCGCATTTTGGAGTGTGACTTGCTCTAAAGTATTCTTTATCTGATATTAATATATCCATCCAAGCTCTCTTTGGATTAAAGTTTTGCTGATCTTTCTTCCCATCTTTTGATTTCAAACCTATTGGATCTTTACAATTAAAGTGACTTTGCTTTCTGCACCACATAATTGAGTGTTGCTTTTTAAAGTTAGGCTGAGAGTCTCTGCCTTTTAATTGGATTGCTTATGCCATTTAAATTTAATTGTCTACGTATATAATTGGCTACATACTCAAAATGGTATTATAATATGCCATTTTGAGCTGGGTATAGTGGTGCATGCCTGTAATCCCAGCAGCTCAAAAGGCTGAGGCAGGAGGATCCCAAGTTCAAAGCCAGCCTCAGCAACATAATGGGTACCTAAAGAATTTAGTGTATATACAACTTAGTATAAATTTATATATATATGTATATACATACATATATATATAATTTTGTTATTTATTTTCTGTGTACCTCATCTTTTTGTCTCTCTTTGTTATTTTCCTGATCTCATCAATTCAATTTCATATATATATGTATGTATGTATACGTATATATATATATATATATATATATAATATAAATACACACATATTTGTTTTGTGAATTGCTTTAAGAGTGTACAAATTTACAGGTGACCTTGAAGTGATACTTGTTAATTCATGTGTAATGTAAGAACTCTTGGTCTTCGTACTACAGTTGTCATATATTTAATTTTTATTGTGATATTATCCAGAAATTGCTTATTTTTGAATGACTGCCTTGTTTTTTTTAAAGAGAGGGGGACAGCGAGAGAGAGAGAAATAGAGAATCAATTTTATTAAGGTTTTCATGTGGCCTTCATTGCCGACACTTGGTTGTGTTCATTGTGCTGGGGTTCGAACACACATCCTTGTGCATGCTGGGCAAGCACCAGAACTACTGATGCACCACTCCAGCCCCAGACAATTGCCTTTTAAGGTGACTTTAACAATAAGAAAAAAAGAGGTATTTTATGTTTATCTCTATAGTTACCATTTTGAGGGCTTTTCACTCCTTTGTGTGGATCAGACTTACTTCAGTTATTTTCCCTCTGAAAAATTTTCCTTAATAGTTTCTGTCCTACTCATATTCTGGTGATGAATTTCTATGCTGGTGCATTATTTATTATGCTATTGCATGTATTTAGACTATCTTCATTTTCTAAAAGACATTTTTACTGGGTATATCCCAATATTATTACTTTTAGTATGTTAAAGATATTGATACTCTTTATACTATTTTTATAACTTTTTTATAAATATAAAACTATTTTAAGAATAAAAACTTATTTTAAAATGAGTGGATTAAAACTATATGCACCAATAGGGATGAAAATCACAAATACACAGAAGAAATCAAAGAGGAAAGGATGGATAAGGTAGTTACTATTCACTTAATTGTGGAAATGAATTTATACATACAGTTAGAAATCTAGGTTACCTGGAGAAATAGTCTTAGAGGACATGATTGGTAATTCTGAGGTACTAGTATGGGTACTGGGTACACTGGTATGTTCACTTTGTGTTTATTATTGAGTAGTAGACTTTTTCATTCACCTGTGTGTGTGTGTGTGTGTGTGTGTGTGTATATTTAATGCACCAATAATGGTGTACCTCAGTGGTAGGATGCTTGCCCAGTATGCTTGAAGCTCTAAATTCAATCTGGAGTACCGTGCACACACAAAAGTTGTACTAAACCAGTAAAATTTTTTTAAAGACAGAAGAACAGTGTGTGTGGGGGGAAGAGAATCAATTTTACTCAGTTTTTCATGTGGCCCTTATTGCTTCAACACTAACACTTCATTGTGTGGTGCTGGGGTTTGAACTCGTGTATGCCAGGCAAATGCAGTAACTGCTGAGTCACCACTCCAGCTCAGGGTAAAAACTTTTAAGGCCAAGATTTAGAAGTTGCTCACCTTACTTCTGCTAACATTAGATTGTCAGAATTTAATTATATAGCAACAACTGGTTATAAGGAGGCAGCTTGAATAATGAAGTCTAGGTATGTGGCCATGTGTTAAACTGCATTACTGGATGAGGAGGACAATGTTTTTTTTTTTTTTTTTTTTTTTTTTGTTATCTGCATTAGTTTGGGATTGGGTTTCTGACCTTTGCAGTCAAGAATCTTTGCTAAGGAGGATGGAGAAAATGGCGGTTGGCAAGCAAGTCCCACCCCAGTGCTCTCTGTGACCTGAAAGGAAGAGACATCGGGAATGCTACCTTCCAGCAAGGATCGCACATTGGAAAAGATTTGCTGATCAAAGAACAGGTGGTAATTAGTATGGTATCAGTCTTAGAAGGAGCAAACTAACCAGGTTATCGCTGATTATTGTACCTATTGGCTGCTTATATTGTCTCTTACACCTTATCTTGTGAGGTATTAGATATTGCAAAGGCCAATAATTAACTATAGATTGGGAAGACTGTTATTAATCTCAGCTTCTCAAATTGCATCCAGGACTAGTTACCAAAGAGGCAAAAACCCTCATAACTCATCAGCATCTCCAAATTAACATACCTAAGAGGGCTGGCCCACAGGCCCACTCCCTAGTCCTGAAAATGAAGAAAAAGGGGAGCAATTCTCCCCCTCAAACCCACAACTCCCCAGCCACAGAGTCCACAGATAGGGTCCTGGATGAAAGCCAAAAAGAAGTATCAACACCCTGATTATTAAAATAATCAGTGAATTAAAAGAAGACATACAGAAGGAAGTTAGAGAGCAATTGCAGGAGCTGAGAGATCTCTTTGATAAAGAGATAGACATTCTGAACACAGATGTAGCTCTTAGAATTGAAAAACATACAGTCAACCAAAATAACAGCTCAACTGAAGATATTAATACCAGAGCAAACTCAGTAGAAAATAGAACTTTAGCTCTCAAAGACTGAACATCAGACAATGAAGACCAGTTGAGCAATGTTAAATCTAAGGAGGATAAACAAGATAAAAAACTTACTGAGCATAATTGGAACTTCCAAGAAGTTTGGGACCAGATGAGAAGAAATAATGTGAGTCATGGGGATAGGGGAGAACATTGAACAACAAATAAATAAATGGCATAAAGAAATTTCTCAATGAAATCACCAAGGAAAACTTTCCACATATCAGAATTGATCTGGAAACTCAAATTAAAGGTGCCTATAGGACATCAAATAGACCTAACCAAATGAGAAACATCATATACAAAATGAATAACAGAGAAGTTGAGGAAAGAATTTTAAAAGTGGTAAGAGAAAAATACCAAATCACATTCAGAGGCAGACCAATAAGGATAACTGTGGATTTTTCAGATCAGACAATAAAGGCCAGGAGAGCATGATATTTTTCAAATATTGAAAGAAAATAATTTTCAGCCAAAGATAGTACACCCTGCAAAACTCAGCTTTAAATGTACTGGGGAAATACATTACTTCCATGATAAATTCAAATTAGAAAGATACATGAACACAAAGCCAGCTCTGTAGAGAATACTCAAAGACATACTTCATATAGAGGAATAAGAAAACAACTTCCAAAGACCATAGACAAGAAAGTCAATAATAACATAACTCACTAAAAGATATCCAAGATGGCACAAAATATAGCAATGATCACAATGCCAGGGACCTGGAATCACATACCTATTCTAACTCTGAATGTGAATGGACTCAATGTCCCAATCAAAAGACAAAAATTAGCTGACTGGATCAAAAAACAAAATCCAACAATATGCTGCTTACAGGAGACACACCCCACAGCTAAAAATAGACACAGATTGAAGGTGAAAGGTTGGCATAAAAATTATCAGGCTTGTGGCCCAAGAAAGCAAGCTGGTGTTGTGATTCTTATATTTGACAAAGTTAACTCTGACCTAAAATTAGTCAGAAGGGATAAAGAAGGTCACTACATCATAGTAGAAGGAACAATACATCAAGAAGACATAACGACAGTCAACATTTATGCCCCCAAACACAGCCCTTCTAAATATGTGGAAGAAATACTCAAGGACATTAAAGCACTTATCTACTTCAACACAATAATACTGGGGGACTTTAATGCACCATTATCAACAATAGACAGACATCAATGCAAAAAATTAATAAAGATATCTCTAACCTAAATAACTCTATCAATCAATTGGACTTAACCGACATTTTCAGAATATTCCATCCCAAATTGACTGAGTTTACCTTCTTCTCAGCAGCACATGGGTCCTTCTCCAAAATAGATCATATCCTAGTCCACAAAGGAAACCTTAGCAAATACAAAAAAGTTGACATAATCTCTTGTATCCTGTCAGATGACAATGGTATGATTTTAGCAATTAACAATAGAAAGCACATAAATACTTGGAGACTGATTAATACCCTTTTAAATGAAGAACAGATCAAAGATGTAATGATAACAGAAATCAAGAAATTCCTAGAAATGAATTAGAATGATGACACAACTTATCAAAATCTATGGGACAGTATGAAAACATTCTTAAGAGGTAGATTTATAGCACTGAGTACCTTCAAAAATCAGGAGAGAGACCAAATAAACTTATGCTCCAACTCAAATCCCTACAAAAAGAGGAACAATCCAACCACAAATCCAGCAGAAGGCAGTAAATAACAAAGATCAGAGCTGAAATCAATGAAAGTGAAAACAAACAAAAAATCAACAAAAGAGTTGGTTCTTTGAAAAATTAAATAAAATTGACAGACCCCTAGTCAACCTCACCAAAAGGAAGAATGAAGTAAAACAAATCAACAGAATCAAAGACGAAAATGGAGACATCACTACTGACTCAACCAAAATCCAGAGGATTATCAGAATTTATTTTGAAAAACTGTACTCTTTCAAGTTTGATATTCTGGAAGGCATGGATAAATACCTAGCCACATATGACACCCTCAAATTAATACAGGAGGACATTGAAAATCTAAGTAAGCCAATATCAGGTAGCGAAATTGAAAGAGCAATCAAAGGCCTTCCATGAAAAAAAGTCCAGGACCAGATGGATTCTAAGCAGAGTTCTACCAGACTTTTACAGAAGAATTAACACCTCTCTTTAGTAAACTATTCCATGAAATTGAAGGGGACAGAACCCTCCCTAATAGTTTCTATGAAGCAAATATAACCTTGTTTCCAAAACCCAATGAAGACACATCAAGAAAAGAAAACTACAGTCCAACTTCCTAATTGGATACAAAAATCCTTAATAAAATTCTAGCAAATTGCATACAAAACCACATTAAAAAAATAATACATCACGATCAAGTGGGCTTCATTCCAGGAACACAAGGCTGGTTCAACATAACATATCAATAAATGTGATTCACCACTTAAACAGAATTAAAGACAAAAACCATATGATCATCTCAATTGATGGAGAAAAGGCCTTTGATAAAATTCAACACCCATTTATGCTCAAAACTCAGCAGAAGATAGGGATCAAAGGAAGATACTTTAATTTTGCAAGAGCCATCTATGACAAACCCATAGCCAACATTATACTTAATGGTGAAAAACTGAAACCATTCCCACTAAATTCAGGCATAAGATAAGGCTGTCCACTCTCACCGCTCTTATTCAATATGGTCCTAAAAACCCTAGCCAGAGCTATCAGACAAGAGAAGGAATTGAAAGGAGTTCAAATAAGAAAATAGGAAGTCAGACTATCCATATTTGCTGATGACATGATCCTATACTTAGCAGACCCAAAAAGCTCCATCAAATGACTACTAGAGTTTATAAATGAATTTAGCAAAGTGGCAGGTTACAAGATCAACACTCATAAATCAATAGCTTTCCTATATTCCTGCAGCAAGTCTGCCAAAGAAGAAATACAGAAATCTGACTCATTCACAACAACCTCAAAAAGAAAAAAATACTTAGGCATTAATCTAACAAAGGACATAAAAGTTCTATACAATGAAATCTATCAAACATTAAAGAATGAAATTGAAGAAGATCTGGGAAGATGGAAACACATTCCATGTTCTTGGTTAGGCGGAATTAATATAATTAAAATGGCCATTCTGCCGAAAGTGCTGCACATATTCAATGCAATCCCCATCAAGATACCAATGACATTGTTCACGGACATAGAAAAAGTAATTCTCAAATTCATTTGGAATAACAGGAAACCCAGAACAGCCAAATCATTACTAAGCAAGAAAGAGGAAGCTGGAGGTATCACAATACCTGACCTGAAATTATATTATAGGGCTATAGTAACAAAAACAGCATGGTATTGGTATTAAAATGAACATGAAGACCAATGGAACAGAATAGAAGATATGGAGACAAATTCACAAGTCTTTAACCCTCAGATATTTGACAGAGGGGACAAAAATATAATATGGAAGAAAGACAACCTGTTCAACAAATGGTGCTCGTTGAACTGGACAGCCACATACAGACAACTGAAATTAGATCCTTATCTCCCATCTTACACATAAATCAAATGGAAATAGGTAAAAATATTAGGAATCAAACCAGCAACTATACAATTGCTAGAAGAAAACATAGGATCAACATGCCATGACATCAGTGTAGGCACTTCCTTCTTCAACAAGGTTCCCAGAGCTCAAGAGTTATAGCTGAGAATCAATGAGTGGGATGCCGTTAAACTGAAAAACTTCTGCTCAGCGAAAGATTTAGTCAAGAGTATCAAGAGAGAACCTAAGAATGGGAGAAAATCTTTGCATGCTATGCCTCCGACAGGGGACTAATTTACAGAATACACAAAGAACTAAAAAACTGAACACCAAAAGCACAAACAAACCAATCAATAAATGGGCTAGGTAACTACAAAGAAAATCTCAACAGAGGAAGTCCAGAAAGCCAACAAATATATGAAAAAATGTTCTACATCATTAACAATCAGAGAAATGCAAATCAACACTTCACTGAGATTTCACCTCATTCCAGTCAGAGTGACAAAAATGAAGAATACGAAGAATAACAGATGCTGGAGGGGTTGTAGGGAGAAAAGAACACTAACACACTGCTAGTGGGACTGCAAACTTGTACAACGACTCTGGAAAGCACTGTGGAGACTGTTCAAATAACTAGGGTTGGAACTATTTTATGACCACTGCAGTTATCCCACTCCTGGGTATTTTCCCAAAAGAGAGAGAATTGGCACACGACAGAGACACAGCTACGTCAATGTTTATAGCAGCTTAGTTTATAAAGCTAAACTATGGAACCAACCTAGATGCCCCTTGCTGGATGAATGGATTCATATACACAATGGAGTTCCACTCCACTATTAGAGAGAACAATATCATGGCATTTGCAGCCAACTGGATGGAAAGGGAAAAAATTATGTTGAGTGAAATATCCCAAGCTCAGAGACTTAAGGGCCAGATGTTTTCTCTCATATGTGGAAGCTAGTGCAAAACCTATGCAGGATGATAGACAGCTGAGTTTAAGTAATAAATTCATTATAGCTGAAACTCCACAAAAACTCCACAAAAGCTGGGTAAACCATACCTAGGAAGATGGGGGGAGAAGGGAGAGAAGGATGAGGGTTATCATTACAATGGGGAACATTCAACTTCCATTAGAAACATAGCTATAAGCAGACAGGCAGAGGTTCTCAGAAATGTCAACAATTATTATACATGTATATATTCATTTCAAACTATAGTATGGTGAAATTACAGAGATGTGAGCTCGAGGAATGGATGAAGGGGGGTAGATCCTGGTCTAGCATCGACCTCAACTTACTATCTCACTATGTCAATATCCATGTGTGCATGATTATGTAACAACAATTCCATCCAATATGTAAGACTATGGCAAACTAATAAAAATAATAAATATAATAAAAAAAGAATCCTTGCTAATAGATTCTCTCAGTGGACAGAAGGAAACATGTTCAACAACAAGGAGAAGCTTAATTTTGTCCTTAATCTCTTTGGAACTTTTTCTATCTGTAATTTTGGGATATGTTATTCATCTATAGTTTGTTCTTAAGTTTAGTGATTTCATGAATGAGAAAGTCTTTTTTAATGTATATATTTTTTATTTGTTTGACACAGTCTTACATATTGGAGGGAATCATTGTTACATATTCATTCATACGTAGATATTGATAAGTAAGTTAAGCCTGATCCCAGTCCAGGATCTCCCCCACTTCATCCATTCCCTAATCTCGTCTCCTCTGTTACATCCCCATGCTATAGATAGAAGTGAGCATATACATGTATATTAATTATTGAAATTTCTGAGCTTATCTGCCTGACCAAGTATAGTTTGTCTTCTCATGGGAATTGAGTGTTCTCAAGCATATTGATGACCCCTTCTCTCCCCTTCCTCCCTCCCTCCTTTCTCCCCCTACCTTCATAGTTATGGTTCCCTCAGATTCTGTGAAATTTCACCTTTGGTGAGTTTATTAATTAAACATAGCTAACTTTCATCCTACCTTAGGTTTTTCTCTAGATTCCACATATGAGAGAAAACATTTGGCCCTTAAGTCTCTGTTTTTGGGGTGTTTTGCTCAGCATGATTTTTTCCATTTCCACCCATTTAGCTGTTCTTTCTAATGGCTGAGTATAATTCTATTGTATTTGTATATGCCACAGTTTTTGGATTCTTTCGGGCATCCAGGTTTTTTCCATAATTTAGCTATTGTAAATTGAGCTGCTGTAAACATTGATGTAGCTGTGTCTCTGTAATAAGCTGATTCTAGCTCTTCTGTGAAAATACCCAGAAGTATGATAGCTGGGTTATGTAGTGGTTTCATCTCTACTTTTTTGAGGAGTTTCCACATTGCTTTCCAGAATGACTGTACAAGTTTGCAGTCCCACCAAGAGTGTGGGACTGTCCTCACAACCCCTCCAGCATCTGTTCTTGTTCCTATTCTTCATTTTTTCCATTATGATTGTAGTGAGGTAGAATCTCAGTGAAGTTTTGGTTTGCATTTCTCTGATTGCTGGTGATTCAGAACACTTTTTTTATATGTCCTTTGGCTTTTTTGAACTTCTTTTGAGAAGTTTTTATTTAGTTCCATAGCCCATTTATTGATTGGAGTGTTTGTGTTTTTGGTGTTAAACTTTTTGAACTTTCCTATACTCCAACAGCAACTGTGTGGAAGAAGAAATCAGGAAATCCATCCCATTCACAATAACCTCAAAAAGAATAAAATACTTGGGAATTAATCTAACAAAGGAAGTAAAAGACCTCTACAATGAAAACTATGGAACATTGAAGAAAGAAATTGAAGAAGACCTGAGAAGATGGAAAAACATCTCATGTTCTTGGTTAGGCAGAATCAATATAATGAAAACGGCCATTCTACCAAAAGCACCGTACAGATTCAATGCAATCACTATCAAAATACCAATGTCATTCTTCACAAATGTAGAAAGATCAATTCTCAGATTCATTTGTAACAATAAGAAACCCAGAACAGCCAAAGCTCTACTAAGCAAAATAAATAAATAAAATAAAAATCCTCACAATAAATAAACAGGAGCTATCAAAATACCTGACTTGAAATTATACTATAGAGCTGTAGTAACAAAAATGGCATGGTATTGGTGTCATAATAGGCATGAAAACCAATGGGATAGAATAGAAGACACTGAGACCAATGCACAAATCTTTAACCATCTGATATTTGACAAAGGGGGCAGAAATACAGCTCGGAGGAAAGACCGCCTGTTCAACAAATGGTGCTGGACAAACTGGACAGCCACACGCAGACAATTGAAATCAGATCCTTATCTCTCACCCTGCACAAAAATTAAATCAAGATGGATCAAAGAATTAGGAATCGAATCAGCAACCACACAATTACTAGAAGATAAAATAGGGTCAACACTCCATCGCATTGGTCTATGCTCCTTCTTCCTTAACAAGACTTCTGTAGCACAATAATTAAAACCAGGAATTAATGAGTGGGAGGCCATTAAGCTGAAAAGCTTCTACACAGCTAAGGAATTAGTGAAGAGCGTCAAGAGAGAACTTACAAAATGGGAGAAAATCATGGCCTGCTACAACTCCCACAGGGGGCTAATACCCGGAATATACAAAGAACTCAAAAAACTTAACACTATTATATAATAGTAAAACACCTGGTGCTTGCTCCTATAGTTTATCTCAAATGTAATAGTCATTTGCATAATTATTTGTTTCCTGGTTTTATTCCCCCAAACAATGTAAGATGCCCAGGATGCTCAGAGACTTGCTGTTTCTTTTGTTCACAGCTGTATCCCCAGCCCATTGCGCAGCGACTGGCATTTATTGAGCTCCCAAGGAGGTATTTAAGTGAATGAATGACAATTTAAGATGATGTATCACCATTTGACCTCTAGGGGGAACTCAAGGCTCCTCTACTATCACTGCTTCTCATCCAAATTCGTGCCAGGATGGAAGGTACTGATATCTGCTAAGACTCTATGCTGGAGCAGTAGGGCAGGGGGCCAAAGGAGCAGCTTTCCATGACAGTAGATAAAGATTTAAAGTGGTTGCCTCCACATGGCACATTTTCTGGGGATGTGACCTCTCTTGAAGTGCTCTTGGACAGGTGCACATGCTTCCTGTCTGAAAAGTGTGTCTGTCCATCCTGGGAAAAACTCTTGGACTCTATATGCTGATAATTTGCAATACATTAGTTGTAGCCCTATTCTTTCCATGGAATTTCAGACTCTTCGATACAGTTGCTCATTCACCCTTATGTGTGTGTGTGTGTGTGTGTGTGTGTGTGTGTGTGTGTGTGTTGCTGGGCCTTGTGCATGCTAAGCACATGCTCTAGCACTGAGTTACACAAATTGCTCACATATCCAGAAGTCTAAGGAATGCATTTCAAACTAAAAGTGGTCCAAATAAAGCAATGGAATTCTATACTCAGCTATTAGATACGGTGATATTACAGCCTTCGAAGGTAAATGGACGGCAGTGGAAGAAATCACGCTGAGTGAAGCTAGCCAAACCCAGAGACTCAAGGGTAGAATGTTTTCCCTCATTTGTGGAGGCTGGAGCTAAACCTAGGCTTGAGTGAGGTAGTCAAGCTCTTGTGCTAGACTCACGAAAGGTGTAGCAACACACAATCTAGGGGAATTATAGATACGTAGGGGAGGGGGGAGGGGAGAGGTAAAAGGTGATGAGGAGAGGGAGAGAGGATAGGAAGAGATCTAGGGAGACAACCAACAATGTAACATACTCTTTACACCCTCCAATTATTTAATTATGGAAAATTCACATATATATACACATATATAATGACATTTATAATTATTATAGAGGGGAAATATAGAAGAATCAAGAGACTGGGGTGTGGGTGATGTGGGGGTGATTCTGGATTAAGATCAAATGCACATCATATTGTTACTTTATATGCATTTATGATTTTACAGCAACTCAACTCCTTAATAAAAAAAACCTTGTTTTATCCCTCAAACCTCCCCTCTTCTCCATCTCAGCAAATGCAACATGTCCCCTGCTTGTTCATGTCCTGAGTCTAGCTGCTAGCCTTGACTCTTCTTTCTGCTTGCCAAGTCCAAATAATAAGTTCTCAGATGCC
This sequence comes from Aplodontia rufa, assembly GCA_004027875.1. Lineage (NCBI taxonomy): Eukaryota > Metazoa > Chordata > Mammalia > Rodentia > Aplodontiidae > Aplodontia > Aplodontia rufa. The sequence continues at coordinate 23,023 of PVKS010002122.1, forward strand.
ATCAGTCACGTGTTCCCTTCCATCTGCACTGTCTACCCATGGTCCAGCCCTCTTTCTTTTCACGTTTTTAGTAGCGCATCATGATAACTCACCATCGTGGGGTTCATCTTGACATAATCATAGATGGATGGAATATAATTGTCTCCATTTAAGTCTCCCGTTCTTCCTCTTTCCCTCCTCTGCTCCCTCCCGCTGTTCCCTCTCTACTCTATCACTCTTCTATTTATTTGTTTTAAATTGGTCATATACATATATATGGAATTCATTGCGATATATTCATGCCTGCACATAAGCATGATGCTGTCAATTTTATTCTGCATTCCCTCCCTTTCCCCATCCCTCCTCCCTTCCCCTCAACCCTCTTCCTCTACACCTGTGATGTCTCTTCTTTCTCCATGGCATCTGCTCACCACCACCTTCTTTCCCTTACTTTGCTCTGGTTTCCTCGCGCGAGAGGATTTGACACTTGACCTTCTGAGTTGGGCTTATTTCACCTCGTGTGATGTACTCAAGTTCCAGTCATTTACCAGCAAATGTTATCCTTTCATTCTTCTTTACCCATTGTGTAGATATACACATTTTCTTTACCTGCTTATCTGTTGACAGGTGCCTGAGCTGGTTTCACAACTTGGCTATTGTGAATTGCACTGCTATAAGCATTGATTTGCCTGTATCACCATAGAATGATGATTTTAGTTCTTTCGTGTAAATAACTGGGTCATATAGTGGTTCTGTTCCTAGTCTTTGGAGGAATCTCAATACTGTTATCTAAAGTGGTTGCACTAATTTGCAATCCCACCAATAATGGACAAGTGCACTTTTCCCCCACATCCTTACCAGCTTTTATTATTACTGCTATTTTTAAAAATCATCATTTTAATGAGAGTGAGAGGAAATATCAATGTAGTTTTGATTTGAATTTCCCTGATTGCTAGGGATGATGAACATTTTTTCATATATTTGTTAGATGCTTTCTTTTCTTCTCTGAGAAATGTCTTTAGTTCTTTGCTCACTCTTGACAGGGTTATTGGTTTTTTGAGTTCTTAATGTATTGTGGATACTAATCCCCTGTTGAAGGGATGAAGATTTTCTTCCGTTCTCTAGGTTCTCTTTTCACAGTCTTAATTATTTCCTTTGCTGTCCACAGGCTTTTTTAAAATTTGATTCTGCTCCATTTATTGATTCTTGGTTTTGTTTCTTGGACTTTAGGGGTCTTGTTAAGGAAGTTGATGCTTGCACCAATATGTTGGAATGTTGACCCTGTTTTCTTTTAGCTGTTGCAAAGTTTCTGGTTTAATTCCTAGGTCTTTGATCCACTTTTATTTTACTTTTATGCAGGGTGAGAGAGAGGAATCTAGTTTCATTCTTCTACATATGTTTATTTAGTTTCCCTAGCACCATTTGTTGAAAAGGTTGTATTTTCTCCAATATATATTTTTGGCACCTTTGTTGAATATCAGATGACTCTGAGCATGTGGGTTTTTCTTTGTGTCTTGTATTATACTCCATTGACCTTCGTGTCTGTTGTGGTGCCAATCTCCTGGTGTTTTGCTGTGTAGTACAATTTGAGATCAGGTGCTGTTGTGCCTCCAGTGTTGCTCTTGCTGTTCAGGATTGCTTTGGCTATTCTGGGTCTTTTATTCTACCAGATTTCTAGTTCTGTGAAGAATATCATTAATATTTTGATGGAAGCTTCATTGAATCTGTATAATGCCTTGGTAATATGGCTATTCTGACAATATTAATTCTTCTTATCCAAGGGCATGGGAGGTATTTCCATCTTCTAAGGTCTGTTTCAAGTTCTTTCTCTGGCTTTCAATAGTTTTCAATGTAGAGATCTTTAATCTCCTCAGTTATATTTATTCCCAAGTATTGTGTTTTATTGTACCGTATTGTTTGTATTTGAGGTTATTGTGAATAGGATAGTTCCCTGATTTCTTTCTAAGCAGAATCATTATTGAAGTATAGGAAAGCTATTGATTCATGAATGCTGTTTTTGTATCCTATTATTGTGCTAAATTTGTTTCTCAGCTCTCAAAATCCTCTAGTAATTATTTTTGAGAGGAAGAGCTTTTAGACATAGGAGCATGTCAACCAACAGGGATAATTTGACTTTTTCTTCTCCTATCTGTATCCCTTTAATTTCCTTCTCTTACCTGATAGCTTTTGCTAGAGTTTCAAGAACTAAACTGAATAAGAAGGATGACAGTGGACATTCTTGTAGTGTTCTTGATTTTAGAAGAAATACCTTCAGTTTTCCACCATTCAGTGTGATGTTGACTTTGGGTTTGTCATATATAACATTATAATGTTGAAGTAAATTCCTTCTATTCCTAGTTTCTCCAATATTTTAAAGAAAAATGGGTGCTGGAATTTTTCAAAGGCTCTTTCTGCATCTATTGAGATGATCATGTGGTTCTTGTCTTTCTATTTATGTGGTGAATCACATTTATTGATTTATTTATGTTGCGCCAACCTTGCATCCCTGGTATGAAACCCATTTGATCATGGTGCACTGGCTTCTTAATAGTGTTTATTATAGATTTTTGCATCTATGTTCATCAAGTATGTTGGTCTGTAGTTTTCTTTCTAAATGTGTCTTTGTCTGGTTTTGGTATCAGGGTTATATTGGCTTCATAGAATGTATTTGGAGTGTTCCCTTTCTTTCTGTTTCATGTAATAATTTGCGGAAGATTGGTGTTATTTCTTTAAAGGTCTGGTAGAATCCACCTAAGAATACATGTGGTTCTGGGCTTTTCTTTGTTGGAATGTTTTTAATTGCTGCTTAAATCTCACTGCCAAGCCTCTTTTATTTCTTGCCTGGATACTGAAATGGTCTCAGAACTGGTGTGCTTGATAATCAGAATTGCATATGTATATATTTATTTTTCAAGAGAGAGGGGGGAGAGAGAGAGAGAATCAGTTTTATTTAGTTTTTTGTGTGGCTTTTGCTCCTCCAACACTTTGTCATATTGTGTACGTGGTTCTGGGGCATGTGAGGCAAGTGCATAACCACTGAGCTACTGCTCCAGCCCCCAGAATTGGATATTTAAAAAATTGATAAAATTATATATATTTATGTATATAGTATGATTTTTGGATATACACACACATTGTAGAGTGTCAGGATAGTTAACATATCCATTGCCTTGCATTCTTATAATTTTTTTTTGTGATGAGAACTTTAAAATTTATAAATCTACTCTTGGAAATACTCTTTCTTTTTGCAGTACTGAGGATTGAACCCAGGAGTGCATTAGCACTGAGCTACATTCCAACCCTTTCTATTTTTATCTTTTAAGACAGGATCTCACTAAGTTGTTCAGGCTGGCCTCGAACTTGTATCCTTCCTCCTCAGTATCTGTTATTGGATGAAAGGTGTCCCCCAAAAGCTCATGTGTGACAATGAAAGACTGAGGTGAAATGGTTGGGTTATAAGAGCCTTAACCCCATCAGTGAGTTAATCCCTCTGTGACAGGGATTAACTGAACTGTATGCTAGTAGAGTATGGCTGGAGGAGGTGGGCCATTGGGGGCATGTCGTTGGGATATATATTTTGTATCTAGTGAGTGAAGTTTCTCTCTCTGCTCTGGTCCCTGGAGCCATGCTTTCCTCCATGATCTTTAGCCTCACCTCAAGCCTGGAGGAACAGAGCCAGACCTCTGAAACTGTGAGCCCTCAAAAAAACATTTCTTCCTAAAGTTGTTCTTGTGGGGGTCTTTTAGTCACAGTAGTGAAAAAGCTGACTTGAATAGTACCCAAAGGACTGGGATTATAGACATGCACCACTATGCTTGGCTACTCTTAGCAATTTGTAAGGGTACAATAGATCATTATTAACTCTAGTCACAGTAGATTGGCAGAATATATTCTCCTCATCTGACATGTTGTACCTTTTGACAAACATCTCCCCATTCTCTGTCCTTCCTTTGCACACCCACAATTCTATGGTCTGCTTCTATGAGGTGGATTGTTTCATATTCCATGTATAATTGAGATGGTGCAGTGGTTTTCTTTCTGTACCTGGCTTACTTCACTAAGCATGATATCCTCTTGGTTCATCAATATTGTGCAATGGAATCCTATTCAGCCTTAATAAATAGGAAGATCTTGCCATTTCAACAACACGGGTGAACCAGAGTTACATTTGTAAAGGTCAACTTGGATCATGTCAATCCCTCTTTTAAAAATTCTTCTACATCTTTCCGTGACATGAGAACAACACTTGACATTTTATCTTGGTTACAAAACTTCACGTGATTGTAGTCTGTTTACCTTCCCGGCTGCATCTCATCTCCTCCTCCACCCCCTGCCCCACATTTTCCACGGTGATCTTACTGAAAAGGTCTGATTTCTCGTCCTCAAGATTGCCGGACTGGTTCCCACTCTGCGGCATTTGCATGAGCCATTCCTTCTTCCTGGAATGATTTCTCCCCAATCACATCATAAACAGGCTTCATCTTCATTTCTTATCTTAGTTTAAATGTCAACAACTTAGATCCACCAAATATAGATTAGCCATTTAGTGTCTGTTACGTCATACAATTCTACTTCTCTGCATAGCATCTTTTACTATCTGATATTAATCTGGCTTGTTTTTTGTCTTCTTCCTTTTCCCCCCTAGAGTGGGTGGGAAGAATGGACATTATCTCTCTTGTTCACTGTATGACTATGACTTCAGTACTTAGAATACAGCAGGTGCTGAGTAAGTGCATTAAAGAAACCAGACCACACAGTTATTTTGGTATAGGTTGTCCAACTCTGTCTTCACTTGGGAAAAATGACTTCTCACAGGAACCTTGGCTCAGCTGAATTCACCAGATCATAAGGAGGTTCAGAGTCACTAACAAAGACCATGATTTTACTCTCTTTGTTAGTCAGCTTTCTGTTGCTATAACAGAATAATCAACTTATAAAGAGAAAAGGTTTATCTTGGCTCACTGCTTTGGAAGTTCCAGCTCCCGGATGGATGACTCCTTGATTTGGGGCCCTTGGTGAGGAAGCACATCATGGCAGGAGCACTCAGCAAAGGAATAACCACTCACTATGTCCAGGAAGCAAAAGAGAGATGGAGGAGGAGATCATGTCCCCTAATTCTACAATGGCATGCCTTCAATGACCTGAAATCTCTTATCAGGTCCCACTTCTGAAAAGTATCCCTGTCTACCAATAGTGTCACCCACGAACCAAGACTTTAACACACAGGTCTTTGGGAAACATTTGATATATAAACCGTAGAGACCTGTGATCTTTGTTTTTCTCCATCATCAAGTTACGGCAGCACTAAGTGTCTTGTAGAAGACTAGGGGTTCAGGAAAAGTAAAGCAACTCATTTCAGTTAACACCTGGCAGAGTAAGCAAGGTTTAAAGGCCCTGGGTCCCTTTTATCTCACCCCAATCCCTGTCTACCTAAAGGACTGCATTCACTTATGCTAGAATTTACTACCAATAATTCTGACAGTGCAAGGAAATGCTATCCAGGCCTGCAGTTTCAGCACCTGTAGCTGCGCCATGGCAGGAGTAGGTGAGAGAGATTCAAGAGGGAAGCACGCTGACAAAGGGGTGGTGATGGAAAATCAGAGCATCCGTGCGAGAGTGAGAAGCCTTCTGGAAGACCTGGAGACCGAGCCAGTGTTAAAAGTTTTGGGTGGTGGGACTTAGGAATGTTAAGTTATTATTAATGGGTCATACACAGTAGTTATTTCTCTGAACATCTTTTTTTAAAGAGAGAGGAAGAGAGTGAGAGAGAGAAAAAGAGATAATCAATTCCATTTATTTTTCCATGTGGCCTTTGTTTCTCTGACACTTAGTTGTGTATGTGGTGCTGGGGTTTGAACCCAGATACTCACACTTGCCAGGCAAGCACTCCAACCACTGAGCCACTACTCCAGCCCCTCTGAACATCCTTTTAAAGCTAAAACAATTATATTATTTAAGGCATCATAGAATTTGATGGACACAGAGGACTAGGATCCCATTTCATTCTCTTTCTCTCTCCCTGGACAGCAATGTCCTCTGCCATGGAACTGAAAGGTGACCATCTGGATTCTAAAACACTAAATGGTAGAGAACTCACTCTAATTTTGGGAAGCCCATTTATATTTTAAAAGATGAATAATCAGAATATTTCTCTATGTTGGACACAATTTATCTGAATTAGCTCTTTAATAATCCTAGTTTTATTCTCTAAACATCACAGAGTAAGCCTAAATTTTTTATGTCCTAACCCCCAGTGTGGCTATGTTTGAATATGAGGCCTTTAAGGAGGACATTGAGGATAAGCGAGGTTCCAAGGGTGGCATATTCATCTGTTAGGATTGTTGGCCAGCTTTATAAGAAGAGAAAGAGACATGAGGGGCAAAGGTAGCAAGGAAAGGACACAGAAGGACACAGAAAGAAGGTGGCCACTGCAAGCCTTAGAGAGAAGCCTCTGAAAAAAACCAAACCCTCCTGTACCTTGATTTAGACTTCCAGCCTCCAGAAATGTGAGAATAAATTTCTGCTGCTTAAGCTTACAGACCATGTTATTTTATTATGGCAACCTGTGCCGACTAATACTTAGTCTTTGTATACCTCAGGTAACGGTGAACGTTTTTTTGTAAACGTCTCCTATTCAAATGAAGTGGCTGGACTTTCTTCAACTGCTTCTCATTACATCAGAGATATCCATTAATTGGAGGGAAACATGGTGGATGCTGTCCAGAGTAGTAGGACTAGTACTTTACTTGTTTTCTAGATTGTGTTTTCATAATAAATACAACTGAAGACAGAAGTTTGGATAAATCTTGACTAAGTGTGACTTCTGTGTTAGTCAGTTTTCTGTTATGTAGCAAAATACTGGAGATAATCAGCTTAAAAAGAGCAAAGGTCTATTTCAGTTATAATTGAGAAGGTTCCAGTTTGTGGTTGATTGGCCCAGTTATTGTTGGGCCTAGGATGAGGCAGCACACCACGGCAGGAGTATATGTTATATGAGTTTCTCACCTCATGGTGGCTTAGAAGATGAGAGAGAGAGAAAGGAGAGAGAGAGTGAAAGAGGGAGAGAGAGAGTGCACAAGAGACCAGCACCCCATCATTCACTTTGAGGGCACACCTCCAGTGACTTATAACCTTCCACTAGGCCCTACCTTCCCAAGCACCAAACTGATCACCAGGCCTTTAACTCATGGGGCTTTGGGGGACATTCTAGATCTAACTATAGCAACTTCTGAGACAGATTTTGCCGATAGCCCATTGGCATTGTGCATCGAATGCCTGACTTAACATTGCTCTGATTAGATTTCATAATGCTAGATTTGGCCTATTTAAAAAAAAATCCAAATACGTTCACTGTCTGCCCCAAAATGCCTTTATTGGAAAAATAAATGCCTTTCTTTAGACATTTCATAAGATGCTGAGTGGGAAGGGGTCAAGAACGGAACCTGATATTATGAGTGATAATAATGACAACTTACGTCTGCACAGAGCTTTCTACTAGTTTAGGGACCCTGGAAAAATGGGAAATGAGTTTTCTGTTTCATGACCTTTTCTTTAAGAATTGCTCAGTTTGATGAAAAGGCATCAGTGATGGGAGCACCAGTCCTGGCTTTGAAGCCACATTACCTCTCTCAGCTTTGATGTCCCCCTAAGAGTGAAGGAAAAGAGTTGATAATCTCCAAGGTCACCCATCTTCAATATTCTCTGTCATAAATACTACACAGCATGCAATGCTTCTTCACAGTACAGATCTGCAGACATATGAGGACCTACATGTAGACAAAGCCCTCCCTTTCAGGCACAACATCCCTGGTGTTATAAATAAAGCTGTTTGGTAAATTTACATGGACTCCTAGGATGCTTTATGTATCTCCAAAGTATTCAGGCTACTTTAGTTCATAGTTTGAAGAATTCATTTTTTTAGTCTTTCTTACATTAATGACCTCTCTCCATCCACAGCTATCATCCTCTCAGCCATTCTTCTTGACACCTTGTAGGAAACTAACAGTGCTTTAGTGGCTGCATCTGCACATCTTTCCAGGACTGTGGGGTGCAATTCCTCAAGCAAAATCATTCTTGGCTTTGCACGAGCAGCCAGGTGCTCCCTTGCTCCCTGTTCACCCATTGTGCCTTCTCCTCTCAGCTTTTTGCATCTGCACATTTGCTATTCATGTCTGCCATATCTTTATTCAAGGTGCCAATAAAAATGCATTATGTATGACTTGATTTGCTCAGAAAATGATCATGTTTTGTATATTTAGAGATGTAAGAGCTTATAAAGAAGCAAAAGATTTTGGGGGGAAATGTGTTATTTCCTAACAAAAAAAAATCCTCAGGAAAATAATATTTTGGTTTCACTCATCTATGGCAACCCCTCCCTACCCAAATCTTTATGTCTCTATCTGGCGTACCTTGTTCCAGAGGGGAAGGCAAAGGAGTTAGAGCTTGCTGGATGGGGTACAGTCTAGCAAAAGTAGTTCACAAAAAACTCAGAGGGCAACAGGTAACCACTTAGAGTTTGTAAGCAGAGATGTCATGGTAGCTTGTTCTCTATTTGTCTTTAGATGGCTCTGTTTGGGCCAGAGGAATGCTTTTGTGGATTCCTGTAGCTAAAGCCATTGTGTACTTTGGTACTTACTATTTCTTTATTGGCCAGCAGAAGCTTTAAAAGCAGTTCTTCCCAAACCTCTCTCTCTCTCTCTGTGATCTGTTTAAACACACATCAATGGTACCCACACTAGAGATTTTTGTCCAGGAGATCTGAGGTAGGCTTGGGAATCTCCCCGGTGATTGAAGAACCACACTCAGAGAATCACTGCTTTAGAGAAGCCCATGTGTCTTCCCCCAACCCTTCTTCCTAGTGAAATGTGAGCAGCAGCATGAGACTCATGACCTTCCATGTGGGCCACTGAGAACAATCACGGCTTGGTTGTGGTGGGACCCTCAACTTCTCCTTGGCACATATCAAGGAACTTTTCCTAGGGAGGCACGCCTTTAGAGAATGGATTTTTATAGATGTATTAGTCTGTTTTGTGTGGCTCTGACATAATGCCTGAGATTAGGTAATTCACAGAGGATAATTAAAGGCTCTGGAGGCTGGGAAGTGGTGTCAGAATCTGCTGAGAGCCTTCTTGCTATATCGAACAAGACAAAGGGCACGATGTGGTGAGAGGACAAGAGCATGCGACTCAGGTCACTCTTCCTTTTCTATAAAAACACTAATCCTATTTTCTGTGGACCCACCCTTGTGACCTCATCTAAACTATTTCCCAAAGGCCCTACCTCAAAATATCATCAACATCTGAATTTGGTGATTAAGCTTCAAACTTGGTGATTAAGTTTCACAAACTTTTGGGGAAAACATTTAAACCATAGCCATAATCCAAACCAGTGGACTGTGACATTATGGCTCATCAGCAACAGGAATCATCTTTTTCATTGGAATGGGCTGCTTCAGAGCCCATCAATGCTTACCAGTTGACTCTGTCTTCTCAGAATGGTGAGATTGACCTGGGAAAAATTTAAATAAGTTACCAAGAAGAATTTACTGATAATAAAAGCTCCAAGATGCATAAAAGAGAAGTTATTTCATTTCTCGTCCAGGCAATAATTAGGAATACATTGGATTTTTCTCAATGTAGGTGAAGTTTGGGGTTTGAAATCAGAAAGAACATACTTTGAATTATATTTATGCCTCTTTTTAAGGTAATCTGCTTTGCATGAATCACCTAACCTCTAAGTTTTGTGTAATATACACATAAAATAGGGATTATCAAGGGCTTTTATAAAGTTTAAGCAAGATAAAGTGTATACAATCTTAACATTAGTTGGCTTAGTAGATGCTCAACTAATGTTAATAATCTCCCTTCTAATGTCTTCTCCTTCCTTTAATAAAGGCCATTTTACCATTGAACATTATGATTATTTTGCAATATATCAGGAAGGAAAACAAAGAACTAGGCTTGGAAGGGGAAAGTCATTTTCAGAGTCAGCACCATTGCTTCCAATTTGGAGATTAAGCTTTCTTGGTGGCTTGAGAACATCAGTGTGGTAAGGGATTTAGGTACAGACCACAGAGAGAAATTGAATCTGCAGGGGGCCTGCTCGCTCAGCTCTGGGTGGCCCTGGAAACCTGCTTCCTGCTGACAGAGGGAGTCAGCAATAAGCCTGGTGGGCATCAGCACCTTGGACAGAAAACCAGAGAGACAGGTTTTGTCAGCTGGGATCTTGCTAGGCCTGGGTAATGATCCGTGGCAGTCTTGTTAATGGCCTCAGGGCTTCATATATTTCTGTAATTATTCAATCATTTGGAAGTTTTGAGTTTCTAATTATTAACCATGAATTAAAATATACTCTGTAATTCAGTTCCCTCCAGGCCTTGAACTGGTGGTGCCTGGTGTGTTGGGTCATCCTTCTAGTGAGCCGTGTATGATTGCCGTGTACGATTGTTGCCATATCTCTCCTCATTTCTCCGTGTGTTACCTGCCAGATTTGCTTCTCACCATCAGATGTTTAAATAAGTGCTCAGTGACAAATTCCAGGTGCTCCTATTTCTAAGCCCATCCCCTTAGTACAGGGTAAGATTCTCAGCCCCAGATGCATACTAAAATCACCTCAAGAGCCCTTCAAATTCCTATGCAAGGCCCTACCCCAGAAAGTATGATTAATTGGTCTTGAGAGAGGCACGAGCATCAGTATTTCCTAAATGCTCCCTGGTTAATTCTAATGTGCATTAGGGTTGAGAACCACTGGCCTAGAGATGGATCTTTTTATCTCCTAATGTCCCCTTGGAGTTGATTCTTTACTGCTTACTGATGATTCTGTTAATATATGGACTGAACCCAATTTCTAGCTTATTGATCTCCAGCATGGCAACCTCATCTTCCCCAAATTTAGAATGGGGATGCATTTATCTTTAAAAATCTGTACTATTGATCTCAAAAAGTTTGTCAAAGGAATTAAAGAAAAGTGCATGTGAAGATAATCAGCATTAATATAGTGTTGGAACAATCTAGAGAAACCAAAGAAAGGACCTAAATTCTGGTACATCCCTTCAGGAGCTCATTTAGTAAATTAAATGTGTGCATGTCCTGCGACCTGGCAATCTCAATCTTGCATATATTCCTAGGAAAACTTTGGGCACAGGTTCATCTTGGAACACAAATGAAGATGCCCATAGCAGTGTCTTTGTGATGGCAGGGAATTCTAGGCAACCAAGATGGTTTCATTGAAAAATGGATAAGCAAAATGTAAATGATGCTTTTATGGAATGCAGTATAAAGTTAGAGCAGCAGAATGGGTAGATGCACAGCAACACAACTAAGGCTGTAAAACAGAGTGATGAGAGCAAAAAGGAAACAGCATACTGTCACTTAAGAACACTTAGAGCAAATTCACTCACAGAGCAGTATTACAGATTCTTCATGGGTGCACTCAGGTCCAAAGTCATATCCAGTAAGAGCTTGTGGGAAATAGGACTGAGGAGTTGGGAGAATGAAGGGAAATATAATATAACAAAATCTAGTAAGAGCAGAACCTTACAAGGCAGACCTCTTGGTATATATGGTATGTGCTGTGAATCAGGAATTATGTTTAACTTAGGTTTCTGCTCCTTCCAAAGTGGAATGAGAGAGTGAGACAAGATATGTAGGTAGAGAGAGGGGACCACCATGCCTTGTGTAAAAGTAGGATCTGGAGAACCTAGGGAGAAAATGAAATCTTTAGAACCAGAAAATGGGACCAGGAACCTGCCCTGGGTTGGAAAGAAAAATCTAGTTTTGTTGCTCCCTAAAATGGATTGGAAGAGGAAATGAAAAAGGCATTCCAGTTTTGGAAATGAAGACATTTAGAAAAACTGCAAGAAAGAGGGGGAGCAATTCAGAGGCTGGAAGTTAGAAACTGCACTTCTGGAGTGGAAGGGAGATTTAGGTTGGAGACTGAGGGATGCTGCTTCTTCCCCAGGAGGAAGATGTGAAACTTCTCCTAACACCCTGGGCAAACTCCCATTTCAGAACGAAGAAGTTTCCAGGATCAGAATGATGTTTCCTCTGATAGGTGCAACCATGATTAAGGTCTCCTTTTCTGAGTTCTGCAGATACTGAGAGATCATTCCACTGAAGTCAGTGCAGCAATCCTCAGGCACCACTGTACAGAGAAGAGGGAGGCTTGTCTCCGGTTTCAGATAGGGCAGATGGAGATGTTGAAACATCTTTCACTTTGTCCTGAAAACTTGGCTGGGGCTCTGCAGGGAATCATCTACCTATAGAAAAGAGGAAATGAATTTGCTTTCAACCCAGAAAAATACATCTTAGCAGGAAGCCTTTTCGTCTGCACTACTAATAAAGAATAATGAATATGTTAATGAATATATTAAGGAATTGTGTTTTGAGCTTGTTTTTATTAGGAGTCTAAGAAGAGCAACATGAATGCCATGAACTTAAACAGTCGAAGACGCTTGTAAGTCAGATCCGACTTGTGTAACAGCTGTATCAGGTCCTAATGCAGATAGATTTGGATCTTGCAGTTGTGGGAGATAAGGGTCTATGAAATGATATTTAGACCCCCCAAAGTAGTGCAGGATGGCTTGCGCTTGAGGGAGCCACCCTAGCTGATCCCCCGAAAGTCACACTGCAGTGGCTTTGAGAGCAATTATCTTGGTAGAGCAGCTCTTACTTTGCATTTAAGATTGTCCTCCTGAAAAGGTCATGTATAAATCAAATTTAATAAATCAAATTCTACCCTTCATACCTTGGGGAGGCTCACTCTTCAAAGGAAACTGTGAGTGAATCCCTTTTTAATAGAAGTAATCAGCTCTTCATTTATCTGATTTGTAAGAGAAGATTTTTATATAGCAGATGTTCCTAAAGTGAGCAGCAAAGCCTTTCTTTTGTCAGTGACAGAAAACCAAACACAGAATGATGTCAGTAAAACAGTGACCCCCCCCCAAAAAAAAAAACCAAAACAGAAATACCAAATTAGAGATTCATGCCGTGAAACGTGGAGGGGTACACTGGCTTTAGACGTGGCTGGTTTCAGAACTCTTAACAATGGCATAGGTTTTTTTGGGTTTTTTATTTCCCTCTCTCAGATCTGCTTTTTTCTGGTTTTAATCTTAGGTGCGACCCAAGGGAAACATCTTATGCTGCTAGATTCAAGGCCAACAAGGAAGATTACTTCCCTTTCTTCCCAGTAGCCTCAGAATGGGCTCTGATGAGTCACCTGTCCCTCATGAACCAGTAGGAAGTGGTAGAACTGTCACATGGAACCCCACACACACCTCATGGACGAGGAGTGGGAAAGACAATCAGGTAGTTATCAGAATAAAGGGGGAGAGCGGCAGGGGAGGGGGACATAGCCTAGACTCTTCCCCCTTCCTCACTCTCGTACCCAATCCATCACCGTGCTTGTCTCTCCTGGAAATATCTCAAAAGAAAGCATTGGCACAGGGCTTGCCTCCGAATTACCTGGGGGTGCTTGCTGAAATGCAGGTGTTAGGGAACTGCTCCAAACGTTGTGAATTCCATTTCTTGTTGTGGGTCTCAGAATCTGCAGTTTTAGGTCATTTCCCAGGTGATTTTAAAGAATAGGCACTGACATGCAAGAGCCACTTGCCACAGCCATTCCGTCCTTTCCATCTCCCATGGTAACTGCCTTAGTTCAGGACACACCATTTTTCGTCTGGACTCTTCCAAATGTCTCCTGACCGCTCCTGCCTCTTCAGGTTTTCCCCTGCCACCGACAGTCCTCTTCTGAACCATGAGGGTTGTTTAATCCTCTAACTCCAACGCCTGAGATCTCCTCCCTCCCCCTGGATCACAGCCACTCTAGTTGTCTCCAACATCCGTGCTCCAAATACTCCATGTCTTTTCCCATCTCTGCTCCCCATGATCTCCCTCATGCCTCAGATGCATTCTTCCTCTCTGCCTGGCAAGCTCAAGCTCCTGCATTAAAGCCCAGCTCACCTGAAACCACCCCGTGGAGCCCCTCTCCCTCCTCTCCAGGAGAGGCTGGTTATAGCCCCTTACATCTCCTCTCTTACTCTCCTGTGAACTTGCTTATACTTTTTTGTTTTTCCGTTTGGTTTGATAATATTTGTTAAGTATTACGAAGCAAGTTTTTGGAAAAAGATAAACTGGAGTCTCACTAGGCTTGAAATAGTTACAAGTTGAGTGACCTTGGGTAAGCCATTTCACTTTCCTGAACCTGAGTTTCCTGATTTGTAAATGGGAAAATTTCATACCTATTGCAGGAGTTTGTGAATTGGTTTCATGGAGACAGTGAACAGAAACCCCTTAGCACAGTGCCTGGAGACATAATTAGTGCCCAATGAATGCTAAATAAAAATAACACCTTTTTTAGCTTTTTCACTGCTATGACTAAAAGACTTGACAAGAACAATTTTAGAGGAGGAAGTATTTGTTTGGGCGGGGGCTCATGATTTCAGAGGTCCGCAGATGGCCTTCTCCTTTCCTTGGGTCTCAAAGCTAGGTAGAACATCATGGTGGAAGAGTGTTGGGGAGGAAAGCAGCTCAGGACATTCCTGGGAAGCAGAGAGAGACTCCACGTGCCAGATGCAAAGTATGAACTCCAAAGGTAGGAACCCAGTGACCCACCTCCCCTGCCACACCCGACCTGCCTTCAGTTACCGCTCAGTTAATTCCTATCAGGGGAATAATTCACTAACGGGGTTAAAGCTCTTATAACCCAATCATTTCACCTCTAAGCTTTCTTGCATTGTCTCACGCAGGAGCTTTAAGGGATGTCCCAATCCCAACTACTACAACAACTTTAAGTCAAGAAAGGAAAAACCTTTGATAGTGTACCTAAATTCATATTTATATAACATTAAGAAACTCTTCCCTAAAATCACATTACTCAGAATAATCCTGAGTAATCCATACATAACATTGTATGGGTTAAATCTGGAAAGGTGTCGATGGGCTCTGGACCCTAGACCATTTTCCAGTCCCCCACACTTTCATATTTCTCTTTATCTTCTTCTGAGTCTTGGAGCAGCTTTAAGCCCATCTCTCCTAAATAATCACTTTCAGTACATGAAATGCTGACAGGAGAGTATGCAGCTTCTCATGGTGTGATTTTCCTAAACCGTGGAAACGTTTCAGGTCTGTGAGAATGGGGGAGGCTAAGGGTGCCCAGTGGTGGACGCCCAGTGGTGGACACCCAATTCAGAAGCAGTAGTGTTGAGCTTGCATAAATGAAAGCCATTAAAGGCAGCCTGAAGTGACAAGATTGGTCCAGGAATCTGGATGAACTGATAAGTGCAGGAGAGATAAATATTTCATTTAAGTGAGTAGCAGGATGAATTTCAAAAAACGTAGCCCCTCTTCTCGTGATAGCTTCCTGCTTGTTTTTAATCGGCATGAAACTGCCACTCCCCTTTATGATCATGCATCATGCACTTGGCATGCAAGAGGTTATGCCAAAGGAATCACAAATACAAGTTGGGAGCAGCACAGACAGTTCAAGAAAAAAAATGACTGCAAATTCTTAGTTATCTGCAATGCCCACGACAACGTAGCAGTCACTGAGGTATTTACATGGTGCTGGTCTGATGTATGAAACGAACCCAGTACAGTACCTGGTGATTGTGGCTATTCACTAAAGTTTATTGTGCTGTTCCCTTCTGTTTTCGTCAGCTTTTTTACTGCTGTGACTAAAGGACCTGACAAGAACAATTTTAGGAGGAAAAATTTATTTGGGGGCTCACAGTTTCAGAGGTCTCAGTCCACAGGAGGCCAGCTGCATTTCTTGGGGTGGAGGTGAGGCAGAACACCATGGTGAGGGGGTGGCTCCAGGAAGCAGAGAGCTCAAGGGGTCACATCAGTAAGCAGAGCAGAGAGGGGAAAGCCACCCCAAGTACAGAATATGCACCCCAAAGGCACGCCCCCAACGACCCACCGCCTCCAGCCACACCCTACCAGCCAGTTCTAGAGATTAAGTCACTGATGGGGTTAAGCTTTTATAACCCAATCATTTCATCTCTGCCTTCCCGAATTCTCACACATGAGCTTTTGGGGGATAACTCACTTTCAACCCATAACATTCCACCCCTGGGTCCCCAAAACTCATCAATCTGACAATGCAAAATTCATTAGTCCATTTTCAAGAGTCCACAGAGTCTCACAGTTCCAAGACTGCCCAAAAGTCCAAGTCCAAAGTCTCCTCTAAGATTCAAGGCAAACTCTATAAAATATCAGATCAAGTTACACATGTCCTATATATATATATATATTTTTTTTTTAAGAGAGAAGGAAAGAGAGAGAGAGAGGCAGAGAGAGAGAGAATCAATTTTTATTGGGTTTTTCACATGGCTTTGGATACTCTAACACTTAGTTGTGTACGTGGTGCTGGGGTTTGAACCCGTGTACTTGCACATGCCAGGAAAGTGCCATAAACGCTGAGCCACTGCTCCAGCTCCCACATGTCCAATATATTAAGGTACATAGTAAACATTTCCAATCAGACAAATAGGGACACACGAAGAAGGGATGGGACCAACACAAATCCAAAATCCAGCTGGGCAAACAGGTCCTGTAGTTCCGTATCTGGCATCTGGAGCGCGTGGTCTCGTGTGGCTTCTACAAGAGGCTGTGCAGCTCCACCGCTATGGCCTTGCTGGCGCAGTCCACATGGCCTCTCCACGGCTTGTCTCATTCAATTCCTGCAGCTTTCCTGGGTGGTTGTTCCTAATCTCTGGGGTCTCCACCGCAGCTTCGGCTTCCTCCTCACATCTCCACACATCGCCCTCAGGGGCTCCCTGCATGGACTCCGACCCTGGGGCACTGTGCCTGACCTCCCAGGCCTTCCTCTGAAATCTTGCTGGAAGCTTCCATGACCCCCTACCTCCAACATCCTGCAATCCTGCAGAAGCAACACCCCGTGGTTGCTGCCAAGGTCTGCAGCTATCTGGAGCAGTAGCCAAGCCAGGGACCCTGGCTGCAGAGCCTCTGAGAGCCTGGGTGGCTGAGCATGATGAAAAAGCTTCCTAGCCCCCCATGCAAGCAGGGTGCCCCCCCGGGTGTCTTCTCAAAGGAGTTTTTATTTACTCCTTTGAGCTTGAGATGGGAGTAGTCTTGTCAACTCCTGGGATGCCCTCCAGCCACCTTCCTTATGGCCTTGGGCAAAGTCTTTACTTCTGTAATGGCAGTGATGACTTCAACAACAGCCACTTCCTTGGCCCCAGTTTACCCCCACCTTCAAGTCCAAGTTTTTCAAATCTTTCTCCTCTGCTTTCTGGTCCTGAATACCCACATAAACCTGGCTGAAAGCCACCAGCAATACCCATGCCACCGCCTGAATGCTACATTCCATGGAAGTTTCTTCCACCAGATTAAAAAGTCCATCACCTTTAAAGTCAGGCTCCGAGAAAGTCTCCAGACTTGGGCAAAATGCACACAACTTCTTAGCCAGAACATAACACGAACGGCCTCTAGTCCAATTTCCAGCAGAGTCCTCGTCTGAAGCCTCCTGAGCCCTGTCTTTACTGTGCACAGTCTGATCGGCATTCTGGTCTTCTGAGCTCACACCAGAATCCCTCATTAAGCTCCCCTCACAACAAGTAAAGCTTTTCCAGCGTGCACTGCCAAACATCTCAAAATTCCTTCCACAAATTGCAAAAAGCTCCAAATGCTTCTGAACCACACGGTCAGGCTAGTCACAGCAACGACCCCACTTCTCAATACCAATTTCTGTTTTCGTCAGCTTTTTTTTCTGCTGTGACCCAAGGACCTGACTAGAACAATTTTAGGAGGAAAAGTTTATTTGGGGGCTCACGGTTTCAGAGGTCTCAGTCCACAGGAGGCCAGCTGCATTCCTTGGGGTGGAGGTGAGGCAGAACACCATGGTGAGGGGGTGACTCCAGGATGCAGAGAGCTCAAGGAGTCATATCAGTAAGCAGAGCAGAGAGGGAAAAGCCACCCCAGATACAGAATATGCACCCTAAAGGCATGCCCCCAACGACCCACCTCCTCCAGCCACACCCTGCCAGCCCACAGCTGCCAGTTAGTCGGGAGTTTAGGTCACTGATGGGGTTAAGGCTTTTATAATCCAATCATTTCACCTCAGCCTTCCTTAGTTGTCACACATGAGCTTTTGGGGGACACCTCTTATTCAAACCATACCACCTTCCATTCATTGTGGGTTTTAGTGGGTGGGGAATGGAAGAGGGGTGATTGTGTGTGTGTCTCACATGCATGTGTGTACGTGAGAGGATGTAAGAAAATCGCTTCTATGCCTTTGTGGATTACTCAAAATTTTGCAGCACTAATCTGACATGTTAGAAACTGTTCTGAACGCAGCCTTACTCCAAGAGCACGGAATATGAAGCTTAACAAGAAAATACAGGATGAAATCATTGCCTTCTGGAAGCTCAAGATGAGAATATAAGAACAGACAAGAAAATAAACATTATAGAAGATTAGCCTCCCTGGAAACCAGAGACTATGTCTTGTGCATTGGTGTTTCCTTAGCCCCTCCAGCTTGTTTCACGGCCTCCATGGGCCTTAGGTACTCTTTGGTTTAGAGGCCTGCCTTATTTAAAATCCAACGTGTTACAATGCCACTGCCACATTCGTATAATTTATATATAACCCTGTAAGTGCTGTGCTGATAAATCATTGACAGGCAGACAAAAGGTTATCCTTCATAGACTTTCAAGTACATGTTTGTTGGTTTAAGTTTGCAGTCTTTGTTCTTTATAGATGATATTAATTATTTTCAGGTCTCAAATATTTTCATAAACCCTTGAAAAGCTCAGGAGTCTCAGGAACTGCTTTGATGTTGTCTAGTAGATTACTTGGTTCTGGAAACTTCACACACTGCCTGGCGTTTGGTAAGTTCCTCATTCAAATATTTGATCAATGAACATATTAATTAAGGACATCTGATAACGAATAAATATCATGTGTTCTGAAGTCCAGTTTCGTGAGGCAAGGAACTTATCTCATGGCTCTGTATTCATTACAGATCCCAGTTCTGAACTTTGGACAGTAAAGGGCATTAGTTGCTAAAGGATTATTGTGACTTGAGTAAAAATAACCTGAACTAAAATAGGTCTTGTCCTAATGGGTTTTTAGCAAATGATGGACAGTGATCCAGTGAAGTTAAACATGGGGGAAGGAAGCAGTACTTTTGTTTTAGTTCCAAAGTGAAGGGGGGCTGGGTGTGGTGGTGCAAACCTGTAATCCTAGTGGCTTGGGAGGCTGAGGCAGGAGGATCTCACAAAGCCAGCCTCAGCAACTTAGTGAGGCCCTGTCTCAAATTTAAAAAAATAAAAAGGACTGGGGATATGACTCACGGCAAAGCACTTCTGGGTTCAATTCTCAGCATGCCCCTCCCTCCAAATAGCGAATGGGGCAATAACACAGTGCAAATTCAGAAAACCTGAGGCATGGACAGGCTGGTTGAGAACACTTGCTTTGCAGTTAGGCTGTCTGGGTTTGGATTCTGGCTCTAGTACTCCTAATTGTATATGCTTGGGCAAATTACTTAACTTCTTTCAAGTATGTATGTATGTATTTATTATTTTAATCTAAAAAAGAATAATTATAGAACCTATTTCATAGGGTTGTCATGAGAATTGAATGAATTTTGTAAAATGCTTATCACAGAGCCTACCACATGGTAAGCATTCCCAAATTTTAGGGTTTTTTTTTGTTGTTGTTCCATGTTGTCAGAAATTAGCTGCAATATTTTGGATAAGTCTCTCATCTAGTTAAAAACCTGTGATTTCCTACCTGTAGTATCTCTGCTAATAAACCAAAGCCAAGTGTTAAAGAGGATGAGGTCACTAGAACTGGTACAGAGTTAATGACATACTAAGCCTGCTCCTACCAGCTCACACAGCTTACCATTAAATTTTCAGGAATCCTGTAAGCCAGTTATTAAAGATAAACATTTAAGTGAATTAAATTATATAATTTAAAAATTAATTATGCTTACAAATTAATATAATAAATACATAAAGACCATCAATTCCTGGTTATTTTAGACATTTTTATAGTATCTAGGCTCTTATAATTATCTATTTGTATCTATAGTATCCGCCTGGTGGAAGTCCTACATAGTGGTGTGACATTGTGTTTCTTTTCCCAGATTCACATTTGGAGTTGTTACCACTGGCACCTTGAATTATGGCAGAGGTATTTACACAATGGAAATTGGCAAATGCCACCAAAATGGGCTTTTTTTCCTCCTAAAAAGCTAATTGTGAAATGTTTATGAATGTTCAACTGTGCCGTTCTCCATAAAACAGTCCTCCTAGCTTTTGTTTTGCACACGTGGACTCATGTTGGCTTCTGTGCCCAACCCAAAGTACTGAACAGGCGAAGGCTATGCACTGAGTGCAGTGGGAAGACCCTGACATTCACCCAGCTGTTTGTTGGTGCTCTCCTTGTGTAAACCTGTGCTTGAAGTCTCGAGGGAGCTTGCCATGCTCCTCGTTGAACTGCAACTATCCACACATTTGTCTGTTGCACCAGTCACAAGATCATGTTAGAAAGAAAAGATTGATTTGGTTGGACTTTTTAAAAAAATTTTATTGAAGAGTTGTTGTTGTACAATCATAAATGCACATGTAGTAACAATATGATATGCCCCTGATCCTAAATGAGTATCATCCCAACATCACTCACACCCCAGTATCCTGACTCTTCTATGTTTCCCTCTATAACAGATATAAATGTATATATATATATAAATGTATTTGTATATATAAATATATATGATTGTGCATTTACAAGAATTAAATGATTGCATAAATACTATTTGGGTTCTTGGGGGAGTAAGCTACATTGTTGATTAAACCCCCTCTCTCTTAAGATCCCTCCCTATCATCCCTCCTCCCCTCCTTCTGGCTTCCCCCCCTCCTCCTCCCACCCAAATCTATGGTTCTCCTAAATGATGTATTCTTCAATTTTGGTGAGCTTAGTACATGAGCTTGACCTTTCACCCAAGCCTGGGCTTTGCTCTAGCCTCCACAAATGAGGGAAAAGATTTGACCCTTGAGTCTCTGGGCTTGACTAATTTTGCTGAGCATGGTCTCTTCCACAGCCATCCATTTACCTTCAAAGGCCATAATATTGTTGTTTCTAATAGCTGGGTAGAACTCCATAGTGTATATACATACCAGAGCTTTTGGATCCATTCATCCATTGAGGGGCATCTGGGTTGATTCCATAGTTTAGTATTGTAAGTTGAGCTGCTATGAACATGGACTTTGCTGTGTCACTGTAATGTGTTGGTTCTAGCCCTTCTGGGAAAATACCCAGAAGAGGAATAGCTGGGTTGCATGGTGGTTCTATCCCTAATTTTTTGAGGAGTCTCCATACTACTTTTCAGAACAACAGTACCAGTCTGCAATTCCAACAGTGTGCTTGTATTCCTATTTCCCCACAGCCTCTCCAGCATCTGTAACTGTTTATGTTCCTTATATCTTACTTGGCATTTTAAATTTCTATCTGATATAATTTCTCTTTAGCCTGAAGAATTTCTTTTAACCTTTATAATGTGTAGTTTTCTCAGTGATGAATTCTCTCAACTTTTAATTTATATGACAATGTCTTTACTTCACCTTTATTTTGGAAGGACATTGTCTCTAGAGTTTTAATTTGAAATTCTTTTCTTGCTTAGCACTTACAAGATGTTCTTCTACTCACTTCTGGCGCTCATCATTTCTGATGAAAAGTCAGCAAAATATTTTTTTTCTCTCTCTCCCCCTAATTTTTCTGTTTTCTCAAGTTGCTTTAAACATTCTCTTTTTTAAAAATTTTCACTGACATGTACTTATAGTATTCATCCTGTTTGTGATAGGCTGAGCTTAATATCTGGGTAGATTTTTAAAGATCAAATTTGAAAAAAAGATTATATATTTTTATATAGTTTGAAATATATTCTCTCTCTCCTCTCCTTCTGGGACTATCATTTTATATTATCCTACGTGTAATTGATGTTCTGTTTAGCCCTTTTCTCTGTGTGTAGGATAATTCCTACTGACTTGATTTGGTATTCTTTTCCCCCTATTGTGTTCAATCTGCTATTAAGTCCACAAAATTAACTTTTTAATTTCAGATAAATACATATTCATACTTATAATTTCCATTTGATTCCTTAAATTTTTTTAAGAATTTTATTTTTTCTTGATATTCTACTTCTCTTATGCATTCTATTCATTTCCTTCTTTATTTTTTTTAAGAAAGAGGGTACAGTGAGAGAGAGAGAGAAAGAGAGAAGCAATCTTTATTTAATTTTTCATGTGACTTTCATTCCTTGGACACTTTGTTGTATACATAGTGCTGGGGTTTGAAACCGCATACTGATGCATGCCAGGCAAGCACTGTAACTGCCGAGCCATCGCTCCAGCCCGATTCTACTCATTTCTTTCCTTTAAATTCCCTGATGTGTTTGCAATAGTTATTTTAAAGTCCTTGATTACCATTTTCAATAATTGGTGTTATTTTAATATACTTGTTTTTCTTTCTTTTCTTTTTTTAAAAGAGAGGGACAGTGTGTGTGTGTGTGTGCGCGCGCGTTTGTGTGTGCGTGTGTGTGTGAGAGAGAGAGAGAGAGAGAGAGTGAGAGAGAGAAAGAGAGAGAGAAAGGGAGAATCAGTTTTATTTAGTTTCTCATGTGGATTTTGTTGTTCTGAGACTTCATTGTGTATGTGGTACAGGGGTTTGAAAATAGGTCCTTGTGGATGTTGGACAAGCGCTGTAACTGCTGAGCCACTGCTCCAGCCTCTTGTTAACATATTTCTAGTGGTTACTTTAATTTTTATTATGGAAAACATTTTTATTGTGCACAAGACATTGCATATAAAAAAGTGTATACTGAAGTCCAATTTTGTTTTTGTATTTATTTATTTATTTAATTTTGTAGAGAGCATAAATCATTTTCTCTTCCTGGTGAAATTCAGGTTTCATTAAGATCTGTATTGAGTTGCGGTTGGGACACAATTATAATCAAATTGCATGCACTTCTGGTTTCAAAGAGAACCATGGATCTCTCTCTCTTTTTTTCTTAAAGAGAGAAGTACAGTGAGAGAGAGAGAGAGAGAATCAATTTTTATTGAGTTTTATTGAGTTCCTCACATGGCACTTGTTGTTCTGACACCTAGCTGTGTACGTGGGTTCTGGGGCCTGAACCCCTGTACTTGCACATGCTGGGTAATCACTGCAACCACCGAACCACAGCTCCAACCCAAGATATGTTTTTTTAACTTTCATCTGAATCCATGACTTTCTAAGGGGCTGATCTCTCTCTCTCTCTCTCTCTCTCTTAGAGAGACAGAGAGAATCAATTTTTATTTAGTTTTTCATGTGGCTTTCTTTGCTCTGACACTTAGTTGTGTACGTGGTGCTGGGGTTCGAACCCTCCTACTCACGCATGCTGGCCAAGCATCCTAACTGCTGAGCCACTGCTCCAGCCCCTGATCTTCTCTTTAAGTATTTGATCTGGGAGAAAGTTTGGCTTTCAAATAGATTTGATCACTTTTGAACGAAACTTCAGTAGGGTCCAAAGTTCAAGAACCACAAGACTGCACAAACTTTTGTATTTTATAGCTATATTTCCTGTGATGGCTACTCAGCAAAATTCCACAGTGGAGCTGTGTGATTTATCTTTGTGTTTGGGGCTCTTCCAGACTTTTCTTGTCTTATCACACTGTCACTGGAAGCCTGTCTGATTTCTCCTGTTTCTGAAAATGCTCTCTATCAATAGCAGACTCGATTCTTCAGCCACTTTTCATTGAGACGTGAT
This sequence comes from Aplodontia rufa, assembly GCA_004027875.1. Lineage (NCBI taxonomy): Eukaryota > Metazoa > Chordata > Mammalia > Rodentia > Aplodontiidae > Aplodontia > Aplodontia rufa. Next base: position 46,771 of record PVKS010002122.1, read on the forward strand.
CCTTGGCTTCCTATATGGAAGCTATCATTATGTTCTACTCACCTGTTACTCTCTCGAATAAAATTTATCAAGGCTTCGTTTTGTATGATGCTCTTTGATATTCCATAGTTTATTTTTTTGTTTGCTTTTTCCTTGTTACCATGGGTGTACAGGTTACACAGCATGCAGAAAGGAGAACAACCTTCCTTTTCCTGTTCTAAAGTGTTATCCTCCCTTGGTAATGCACTCTTTGGGTCTCTGCTCTGAGATGAAAGGAAGGTTTCTGACTTTGGATAACCAGAGAACACAGATCGGTAGTGATCTGTCACTCAGGAAGGCTCCATTCTCCCTAGGTCTTCTTTCAAAGACTACTGTACCTTAGTGGAAGATACTATGGACTGGATTTGGAAAGAGGTTCAATTTCCCAGTGATTTCCAAGCAACCATTCTATGCTTTCAGCCACTTTCCCTTTACACCCAACAAATTCACATTTACATGAATTTGTAATTCCCTCTTTTGTGATTGAGTTACTTGTTAAATGCTCTGTGGGAGTTTTCTATTTAAAGGAAACTTGCAGTTAATTCTTTTTTGAAGTTAATCCTTTAATAATATAAATAATGAGAGCCACCTCCCTCTCCTATATACCCACCTGAAGTCCAGATATTTGTAACAGGAAAAGCTTAAACACCTGAGTCAGGTGAATCTGAAGTCACACTTTGTGTGTGTGTGTGTGTGTGTGTGTGTGTGTGTGAGAGAGAGAGAGAGAGAGAGAGAGAGAGAGACATAGCCTTTGTTTGCCTTGGTTTCAACATTCATTCAAATTGGTCTTATCTCTACAATAGTTTTCCTACCATATGCTCTGGTTAAATTCTAGTCCTCCTTCTGCTTTCAACTGAAGTGCCACTTTCACAGAGAAGGTCCCCTAGACCTCCTTGATGAGGGCAAGTAGGCTACTTTACATTCTCAGAAACCAAGTCACCTTTTCCTTATAGAACCTGACACAGTAGTAACTTTTTTTCATGTGATCTTCAGTTTAGCATCTTCTTTTTGTTCAAAATATCAGCTCTTCCTTACATGACAAGGGCCATAGACAGGTTCCCAGTGCCCAGTCCTTGAAATAGATTAGGTGTTTCTCAACTTGAGTAACAAAGTTTACCTCTGTGGTGGTGTTGTGGGGGCTAAATAAGGTCATGGAAGGATTTTTCATTTGGGCTTCCCTGTGACATAAGGATTTAGGCACAAGAAGTTTCTTTGATTGTTGATCCCAAGTAGGAGGGTAAAGGATTGGAAGAGTGAGACAACAGAGGGAATGAAAGCAATGAAGGGTGAGTTTGTGAGTGAGTTACCACTGTGGGTAATTTAGGTCCTACTGGAGGTTCTCCGAGAGACCATGTAGAATATACTTTGGAATTTTCCAGATGAGAGGTGATGCTCCTGGGCTATTTATTGACCCCACACCTGTGTCTCACTGAGGGTCTCTGCTGGAGCATCACCTCTTAGTCACTTACCCTCCAGCCTCTAGAAAGCATCCTCAGGCAGAAAGACCTAGGAAGCCAGAGCTTGTGTAAGGGACTGAAGACAGAGGACCTCTAGGATGGATGGGCACCTTACCTGACCACCGTGAAGGAAAAGCTCTTTGTGGGGAGTTGGTGCATATGAAAGCTATGCCCGGAAAAGCCACCCTCCTCCCCATTGTACGTAGCTACATTATTCCAGGAGGGTAGTTATGGAGCTTATGCCAGGGCCTCAGAGCATGCCTGCTTTTACCACTGTCCACAGAAATCAGGACCTGTGGATGGGCCAAGAATGTGCAGGCCCTGTTCTACCCTTGGGAAGCTCATTTCTCAGACTGCTCTTGGGGACAGCTGGGGAACACAGCAAGATGGCCTTATATGAATTATCTGGAGAGAGGAGGTGGGGTATTGACTCAACTCTTGTGTGGATGATTACATAGCATGTAATCAAAGCAAGACCTGCTGTTTACCCAGAGCTGCTGGCCCAGCTCAGTGCAGGTCCTGTACCCAGTAGGTATACAATAAGTGCCTATTGAACAAACACTCCATCCACCCTACCAAGGCCTACCAGAAGCAGGGCCATCTTGGTAAAAACAAAAGCCATGTTTTATTATTTTTTTCTTTAACAGTGTTTTAAAAGATTAGTAGCAATAGGAGTGATAGGTGTAACATTAAAAACACCTATTTCTTTGAGAGGTGAGATAGGATGATTCTAATTTCCAGAACATAAAATTAAGATTTCTTTATTTTCACAATGAGATGAGGACTTCCAGGACATTCATGCTGCCAAATTTTAGCTGATGTTAAATACCTATGTTACAAATAATGCTGGCTGAGCAGAGCCTTTTTAGAATGCAGAGTTGAGTTCGCTCTCCCTTCCAGAGAGGAGTAGATGAGAGAGGAGAGAGGGGAGGGGAGATATTTCCCACCCCCACCCCGGCTTTGCAAACACCAATGTTTCTGCATTTTCATGACCCAAAAAGGAAGGAAGTTCCCACCTGTCGCTCACTCCCTCCGTTCCCTGCCCATCCCCCTCCCATCTCTCTCGGAAGCCTTTCTGTCACAGGCTGTTCATTTACCTGTCACTCTTCTTCTGGTCCCCCTTTCTCTTCTCTCTCGTCCTCTGGCACCGTTTTTCTCCCTCTGTCTTTTAGCATCTGCTTTCTGTAGTTTGTGTCTCTCCTTTTCTGGTCCTCATCCTTCTCTTTCCCTTTCCCTCCTCTCTCTGTTTCTCTTTTCTCTGCAAAACTCATATGTACACCCACGCACACACACAATTTCTTAAACAAACACAAAGCTATTTTATATTTTATCCAGAGGAGGATGAAATATCTTCAACCCGCTTCCCTCTTTAAAAACAAAGCCAGAAAAGGCATCGGAATCACCTGCTTCTTCTCTCTGTGGCCACTAGAAACAGATTTGCAGCTGCTTGTCTGGCCTTGGCCGATTAATTCATAGTCTGTGACACTTTTCGGTGTGCTCCTTTTGTTCCAGATTTTGGACAAACACCAAGAAGCCCAGCCAGTGGCCGGTAGGCCGTGAACATTCAACGTGTTGTTCTGTGTGGACCCAAGTCGTCTTCCTTCTCCTTGGAGAGAATCATAGCACAAAACACAACGATTGGACATGGCACTCCATTAATATGTATGCTTTTTATGTTTTATGTGTCAGTTAAAGAATACATTTAATTTCAATTAAAAAAATTAAGTGTGGGTTTGGGGCAAAAATGGCCAAGTTCAATGAGCCGTTTCTAATGAGCTGTGATACCACCACCTGTCATTCTGCATTTAATTCCAAGTTCTAACACCTACCAGCAAGTGGTGGGCAAATTCATTTACCTCTTGATGCCTGGGATTTCCATCTGTAAAACGAAGGTGATACCTACAGGGAAAGATTGCTTCTAGAATTTGACGTGGTCATGGGTGTGAAGTTTTCGGCACAAATGAAGCATAGATGCGATAGGCAAGCGGACACTTTTCCATCCACTGCTCACAAGTGTTTTGATTGTGGAATGAAGTGACACTGGGGAATGTGTTTTGAAAAAGTGTCATGAAGTTTATTCTTATCATTAGGAAAATAACCTTAATAGCTAACAGTCTTGAGGACTTACTGCAATATATTTTAAAAACGCTTTGATATGGCTATCTAACTTTACAGATGAGGAAATGGAATCTCAGCGAGGTTAAATAATGACCAAGTATTCAGGGTTGGCTCTGGAATGTTCCCCAAAGCCATATGTTCTGAGGAATGGCTTTGGACAAGCGATCGGGGCAGGAGAGTTGTGACCTCCTCAGTGGATTAAGCTACTGGGAGCCGAATGGACTGTGGGGAGGTGGGTCCTTGTTGGAGGAAGCAGCTCTTTGGAGATGTGTGCTGGGAGGTTTTACCTTCTCTTTGGCCCCTTCCTATCCTCTGCTTCCTGCTGCCAGGAGCTGAGCAGCTTTCCTCTGCTATGTCCTTCCACCATGATGTTCTGCCTGGGAGACAGACAACCATGGGCTAAAGTCTCTGAAACTATGAGCCAAAAATAAATCTTTCCTCTTTAAGTTGTTTTTCAGGTATTTTGGTCCAAAGATAAAACGTGACTAACACACCAAGTCACACACACACAAAATCATAAAATTTATATATGAAGTGCTTACCCTGTTCCAGACACTATACTAAGGCCCTTACATACATTATCTAATTTAATTCCACAATTGCATTAGATAGCCATTATCTCCTTTTGTGTGTGTGAGAGAAAAACAAGATTTGGAAAAGTTAAGCGATTTGCCCAAGATCATGTGACTACAGGAAGAATCTGTCCAATGTCAAACTTGTTCTGGAAACTTCCAGCTGACCCACCTGACAGTGACTGACGGGCACAGGCTGGGTGGAGTGCAAGTCTCCAGGGCTGGATTCTGCATGCTTTCCAATGCATCATGCAGGGTAAGGAGCAGGTGGATGTGGTGTGGTCCATGGTGTCTGAAGCTATGGGCACCCTTGGCCCTGGTGAAGTTAGAGGCACAGTCTGTGCTCTTCCTGTCTGCCCTTCTCCTTCCCAGTTCCTCTTGCTCCTTCCTTCCTTTTCTTCCTCTCCATGTGCCTCCTGTCACTCCTCCCTTGTGTTTTTCTGCCTCCCCCTTCCCTTAGCCTCCTGTGACTTCCCCACTCCACCTCCTCTTCCTCCCCTCCTTCCTCCGACTTTTCCTCTCCCTTTTTCTTCCTCTCCTCTCCATCTCCCCTCCTGTCCTGATTTCCCCCATGCCCCTTCCGCTTCCTTCAGGGCCCTTCCCATTTCCCAAGCCCTCCCCATCCTGCCCCGCCCCCTCCTTGCCTCCAGAGCAGCTGCCTGCTGTTGCCATGGGAACGCCTCACCAGCTTGAGTCTTTCCCTGGGTCTCAGCTGGCCAAAGACCAATAGGAGAAGCCTAATGAAGTGGCCCCAGAGTTTCCGTCCTCTCCTCCACCTCACAGAGACCTCAGGAAACCCTTGCATGCTCAGAAGACCTGAACCACCTGTCCGTGTGGTGTAAAGGGCAGAAGCATGAGGGGTTATCCAGAGGTCAAGGACAGGCTTGGGCAGTGGTGTTCGGCACAGTCACCTTACTGGCACCATCAGCATCACCTGAGAAAGGCTCTAGTGCACTTTTGTGTTCAATTCAGCACCCCCCCAAAATTCCCCAGCACCCGGCTGCACACAGAGGTCTCCATAAAACTGGCTTGCACCAGTCCTGTCCTAGCCAAGTGTCCAGTACTGAGCATATGTTTGGTTTGCTGGGTATTTTGTATTAGTAAGAGAGGTCCTGGTCGGAATTCAGGATCTATGCTTGGATCCCACTCTTGCTGGGTGACTGGGAGTTTTGCATCAAACCTGCCTGGTGGAGAGGTCCCCGACACTGAGGAACTAAGCCCTCAGGGCAGTGTTGGTGTTGGTGGCTTGTCTCCTGCTTGTCTCCTGTTCATGGACTCCTTTTTCTCCGGAGGAGAACCCGTTCAACTTGGGCTTGTCCTCTGCATTCCCACCAGGGAGTGAAAACTCAAAATACCTTGGCCATTTCCTCTTTCCTCTCGCCCCAGAGTCCTTGTGACTTCATTATTCTTATTTCAATTTATAGGACATATTTGGATGGCTAATTATGTTTTAAAATGTACTAGGCTGGTATAAAGCCCACCTTTACAACCAAATGCATTGTTCTTTTGCAAATCAGCAAGCTCAGATTATCCTCTCTGGTATCTGCTCTTCACAGAGGAGGCTACCTGGTCTGTCCTCCGCCCCTGGGACCATATCCGCCTTAGCCAGCGTTTCCTGTGGCAACACCCTCCACCTGCTCCTGCCAAATCTCAGTGCCTTGAGCATTTATTTCCTGCTCAAATTGTGTGAGGGTTGCTGTTCAGCAGAAGCTGTCTTGGTTCTTCTGGGCTCTGCTGGGTTTGGCTCAGCTCCACAGATCTCCTATTATTCTAGGACCCTGACTGAAGAGGAAGCTCTCATCTGCAGCATGCTGTTCCCGTGGCAGGGACAGAAAGAAGCTCAGGACAGAAAGAGCTGAACTAGCAAGCACATTGAAAGGCTCTGCTCAGATGTGGAGTAAGTCCTGTCTTACTCCACAGGAGCAAAGCAAGTCTGACGTCCAAGGGCAGGAAGTGGGACTGCTCACAGGAAGGGGGGAAGAGACAATTATGAGCAGAGAATGCAAAGTCCAAACGATCTGAGATGCAAGCAAGCCTTTCCCTAGTCCTTTTCTCATCTTACTTTGGAACTCTTACCTGAAATAACAAAAGGGTGTGCAAGTTTGGAGTTGGCCTGATGTGAGTTACAATCTGGGTTTTATAGCTTATTGGCTATGTAATCGTGGATCAGGGAGTTAACTCCTCTGAGCCTCAGTTCCTGCCTCTGTGAAGTGGAGACGTTAACATGCATTTCACATGGTTAACAGGGATCAAATAGGCCTATCCAGTGCTAGGCACATAGTAGGCACTCAGCAATTCAAAGTTACCTGCTTTATTGGCACAAAAAATAAGGCTGGTCACCATGGCACATACCTGTAATCTCAGCAACTCGGGAGGCTGAGACAGGAGGATCGCAAGTTCAAAGCCAAACTTAGCCACTTAGTGAGGCCCTGAGTAACTTAGTGAGACTCTGCCTCAAAACAAAACAAAACAAACCATAAAAAGGGGGGGGATGTTGCTCAGTGGCTAAGCCCCAATGAATTCAATCCCTGGTATAAATAAATAAATATAAAAAGTGTGTGCATTATTTTTGTGTGAAAAAAACCAAGTCATCCCTCCATGCCTGTGGATTTTGCATACGTAGATTCAACCGCTGCAGATCAAAAGTATTTGGAAAAATATTGCACATGTACAGACTTCCCCCATCACTCCTTAAAAAGCTATTTAAATAGTATTCACAATGATTCATTTTGTAGAGTCTAGAAGCAATTTAAAGTATACAGGAGGATGTGCATAGGTTATGTGCAAACGCTACACCTTTTTATATAAGGGACTTGGGACTTTTGTATCTGTCCCCACAGATACTGAGAGACTACTCTATTGATACTGTTAGCAACACTATTATTATCTTCATTTTGCAGAGGACGGAACTGAGCTCAGAGAGACATGGAAGGAAGGTAGATGGTTTATTCATGGTTGCAGAGCTTCATAGTGGCAGAGTCAGGACTTGAATCCAGGCTGTTCAGCTGAAAGCCCATGCTCTTACCCATTGGGCTGAGGTGTCCCTGTGTTGAGGGGGCACTGGTTAGACAGGGATGGAGAAAGGCCATGCGACTGTGGCTATGGTGCTAAAGTCTAGCTTGTTAAACTGAAAGGAAACTGGGAAGTGGCCTGAGTGCAGTACCTATTTGGACATAAACTAACAGAGCCACTGGAAGTGAGGACAAGAAGTAGGACCTATGGGACAGCCCCTGGGCAGTTCTCAAGGAGCATAGTCCCAGCTGGGAGGTGCAGTCGATTTCCTGGAGTCCAGGTGGCTCTTTCTTTTCTTCCATTCAAAAGTCCTGGTCCTTTCTCTGAAGCTGGGGCAGCTGCCTTGTGGAAGGCAGGTCCTGGAGATGCCAGTGTTTGCCACTGCGGGGGCTACTGTCCCCTTCTGTAGAAGAAAGCATGGGAAGCATCCTCAAGGTAGGACACATGGTGGCTTCAACACCTGTGGAAAGGGGATTGCGGATGGCACTACGGGTGATCCTGCCTGCAGTGGAGGGGTCCATTGCCTTCTCCTGGTAGACCAAGAGCTGACTTCCAACTCACAGCCCACCATGGGATGAGAAGGCAGCACTTGCCGGCCTGGGTCTGGCCCTTCGTGTTAGGCTGGTCCACTGCTATGTTCGGGTGTGGAGTTGTCCTAGGTTCTTGCGTTGAAATTGAATCCCTGCCCACCCGTGAGGTATCCAGAGAGTAGAAACTGAATCTGTTTAGAGCTGGAGTTTTTGAGGGGGGCAATTAGGATTAGATAAGGTCAGCAGGGTGTGTTCCTGTGACTGGATACTGGTGGACTTAAGAGAAAAGGTGGAGAGACCAAAAAGACTCAAGCACTCCCTGTTTCTTGCCATATGATGCCCTGTTCTGCCTTAGGACTCTGAGGGCAAGAAGGCCATCATCAGACACAGGCCCTTTAACCTCCAGAACTGTGAACTAAATAAATGTCTTTCTTTATAAAGTCACCTAGCCTTAGGTATTTTGTTATAGTAATGAATTTACACTAATATACCCACATACCCACACCTCATGGGACCTTCAACAGGATGCCCTGGATGGTCCAGTCTTGTTGATAACAAATTTTTAAATCTGCTGACATCATCTTGCTGATTATTTCTTACATCTTGCCTCTTTATTTGCTCAACCCCTGGCCTGTTGACTTCAGCTTTTCAAACCACATTCACCCCTTAAATGTAAAGACTGAGTTTATTTGGTTTGATTCACAAATGTGATTTATTAATCACCTTTTGTACATAGCCTCAAGAATCAGTCTTTTAAGTCAGAACCCTTGGTCTGGTCTTGGCTCTTTGGGGCTGTATTATTCAGCTGTCCATCACTGTGACCAAAATACCAGACAAGAATAACTCAGAGGAGGAAATGTATTTTGGCTCATGGTTTCAGAGATCTCAGTCCTCGTTTGGCTGACTCTGCTGCCCTGGGCCTGAAGTAAGGCAGAGCATCATGGCAGAAGGACATGGCAGAGGAAAGCTGCTCAGTTCATGGGAGCCAGAATGGAGAGAGAAGGGTGAAGAGAGAGAGGGGAGGGAGACAGAGGGTGGGGGAAGGATAGAGGCGAGGAAAGGAAGGGCTGGGAAGATGTTAAACCCTTCCAGGGCACATCCCTGACCTACTTCCTCCAAGTAGGTCCCACCTTCCAGTAGTCCACTCAGCTATCAATGGATTAATCCATCCAGTGGATTAATCCACTGATGTGGTCAGATCCCTTATGATTCAATCATTGCCTAAAAGCCCCACCTCTGAACCTTTATTAATTGGGTATGTGAGCATGTGAGAAATGTTATACATCCAACCACAGAAGGGACCAAACCCTGCTCCGCTTCATGTAAGGCATGATCCTTGGATTTTGCCAAAGCTTCCCTGAGTCATTGATAACCTAAAGTTTAGGGCCTGGACTTGATGCCCATCACATGGGACTAGCATTAGCTCAAATGTGTTCCTTTGAGCATGAGTGTGCCCACTATTCCCATCTCCAGACCAAAAAGGGACTCAGCTAGGAGGAATTGCCAAGACATCTGGCTGATGGCGTCTCCTAACTCAGTAGGCCCAGTTGGCAGGAGTACGGTATATACCTGCTTCTGCTCTGCCACCTGCCTTCCCATTGAGCCAATGAGGGCTCAGCAGGGCAGCCATCATTGGCCCTTGCCCCCTAGTCAGTAACGTCTTTAAATCGCTAGTTGCCAGGGTATCTGGAGTGCCCAGTGGATAGGTATATTTGGCCTCTGGGTGCCCAAGGAGGTATCAGGCTGTAGACTCGTAGCCTGTTCTTTGAGTGCACTGTGTCTTGTCTAGTTCCTTGTTTATGATTTTTGCCCTGGGGCTTCTATTTAGCTCTATAAGCCGGGTCAGCTGTTCAGGCCTGTTTTAGCCAGCTTTTTTGCTGTTGTGACTGAAAGACCTGACAAGAACAATTGAGGAGGAAAAGTTTATCTCAAAGCTCACGGTTTCAGAGGTCTCAGGCCATAGACAGCAGGCTCCATTCCTTGGGGCTTGAAGTGAGGCAGAACATCATGGCAGAAGAGTGTAGTGGAGGAAAGAGAGTCAGGGCATTGCAATCAGGAAGCAGAGAGAGATTCCACTCTCCATACACAAAATGTATACCAATGACCCCCAATGACCTACTTCCTCTAGCCACACCCCACCTGCCTTCAGTCACCACTCAGGTAATCCCCATCAGGGCATTGATTCACTGGTTGGGTTTTGGGTCCTATAACCCAATCATTTCACCTCTAAGCTTTCCTGCAATGTCTCACACCTTAGTGTTTGGAGGACACCTCACATCTAAACCATAACAAGGCCGCTGTGTCCGTTGTACAAACCTTTCATCTCATATGTGCAATGCATCATCTCCCTGACACGTATATGGCATCTGCTAGCCCTTACACTTGCTTAGATAGCCCTCTCACATCTATGACTTACATGCCCATCAGAGGCCAGAAAACAAAGCCCACCAAGACCCCTTGGGTAAGATAGTAGATGAACCAGGGTACATCTGACTACACCTCTTGGGTCTCATGGTTTGGACTCTTCCTTCAGGCATCCAGATGCTAATGCTGGATACCTTCATTAGGAGAAGTCTCAGCAAGCCCGTTTTTCCCCAACACAGGTTTCTGGACTCCTCACAAGTGCTGCCAAGACATGTAGTTTCATCATCTTTTTAACTGGGGACCTTCTTGGACTGTTAAATTGTCAAATTTAACAAGACTGAGACATCAAGTTTTACCCATCAGATAGGCAAAAATGAACATGATTGGCAATGTCTAGAAAGGCTGCAGGGAAACAGATACTCTCAGACAACATCTGTGGGAGTGAACGCTAGCACACGTTTTTACTTTTTTGGCATGGCAATTTGAAAATACATATCAAAACTTTGACCTCAACAATTCTCCCTCTACGAGTTTATGAGGGAGTTAATTGGACACATTTTCAAAAAGCTTACATAGAGGAGAATGATTCTTTCAATGTTTCTGATAGCAGAAAAAGACATGAGGTTTGTTAAATAATTTATGTTACACACATTCAAAGGACTACAGTGCAGCTCTTCAAGAACCTGTTACGGGCCGATGTGCATCAATAGGGAAAGATAGCCACACCATATCACTGAGTAGAGAAATGATTTACACATTAGCTTGCCTAAGATAATTCCAGTAACTAGGTCTTGCACATATGCGTGTGTGTTCAGTTGCGCACACGTGCGCACACACACACACACAAGCACACGCTTCAGGGAGATCATAGTCTAGCAGCAATGGCACATGCATAACAAAAAAAGCAATTAGTAATCCAATGGAGTACAGGACATTAGGAAAATGCAGAGAGGAGTGCGTCATGAAAGTCTTTCCAGACAGAGTGACAACTAAACTGGGTTCTGATGGATGAGTGGAGGTGGTGAAATGCAGAGATCCAAGGGAAGGTGTTGGGTAAATGGTTGGCTTTATGAATTTCCAATCATAGTCATGACATAAGCCCAGTGAGCTTTCTGCTCTAGCCGCTGGGATCCCTGCTCACAAACCACAGCGGATGCGGAAAACATCATTGAAATGAGCGACTGGGCAAAAGGAAGTCTTGGCTGGGAGCCTGGAACTTCAGCCCTGCACCCATTGAGAGGCAGAGAGAGTCCCTGCCTTCTCTAAGGGGCTTTCCATATTCTCCTTCTTTGCAGTGCCCTACAGCCAAATGACACTTGGTCACACAATCCATTCCATAGTTAAACTTGCACTTTATTAAAATTGCTCTGAAAAACTCTGGGGGGAAAATTGTATCCATCTCCATTCATCTTCAATGGCTTTTACACCTCACTCGACACAACTGTCTCCTTTGATTAAATCTCCATTAGGACTCTGTTCCATATTCAGCAGCTCTATAAGCCAATTAACCCACCGTTCCATAGGTTAGGACAAAGAGCAGTGCTTCCTGAGAGAGAGAGGAAAAGAGGGAGAGAGAGAGAGAGAGAGGGAGTGGAGGGAGAGGGAGAGAGAGGGAGGAAAGGAGGGAGAAAGACAGGAATGAGAAGCTCCTTTCCCCTGCTATGGGGACAGTTAATCAGTGTTTGTCATCATCCTCTCGTTTCCCCACAATTAACCTAAAGGTGATGGGAAGGACACCACCAGCAAGACCCAATGTCAGGCTCAGAACGCCTGAGCCTGAGCTGTTACACCAGACTCCGCAAATGAGATGCAATTTCTTGAGTCAAACTTGTTTGGAAGGGATCATATGATGTCCCACTCCTTCTCCTGAATCACTCCAGAACCCCCAAGGGCACTCACGCCTGGGCCCAGCCCCTCCAGCCCCTGCCCAGACCTGCATGTTAGAAGCCCATCTCTGCTAGCTTACATCTAGTCTAGTCTCGTGGTCCCAGGTCTGGGGTCCAGTGGGTCTGGAGACAGGGACCAGGGTGTCCACGAGTGAGTGAGGCAAGTTACTGCCTGCCCACGAACTACCCCACTGCTATGGTTTGAATGTGTTCCCACAAAGTTTCATGTGTTAGAAACTTAATTAATGCAACAGTGTTGAGAGGTGGTACCTTGAACACTTGGTCACGGGGACTCTGCTATCCTGAATGGATTAATGCTGCTTTCTTGGGAATGGGTTTGGTACCATGGGGATAAGTTCCTGAGGCAAGGATGCATTTGGTCCTCTTCCCTCTTTCTCAAGCGCCTTCCTCCATTAGATGATGTGGCAAGAAGTTCCTCACCAAATGTGGGACTCTTGATCTTGGACTTCCTGGGTTCTTTAACTGGAAGAAAGAAATCTCTGTTCTTCCTAGGTCTCAGTTATTCTGTTACAGCAGCACAGAGCAGGCTAAGACAGCCTTCATATTCACCTTACTGGAGCAGATTACAGGACCGGCTTTTTTTCCTGGAGCTTGGCCAGAATTCTAACACTGTTTGGTCTGGAGCTCCTGTATACCCTCTGCTTCTGGACTGATTGTCAGGAGCCCTACCCCATCCCCAGTGCCACTAGTTCCTTTCACTGGGGAATGGACCCAATTCTGCACTCCTGGAAATTGGCTGGAGTTCTTCCCTGGAGAGAGAGCTTCTGTCCATGTTTTGATGTTGCCTGGTGCGGGAGAATCCCATTGATTCTCAGTGCCCCACTGATGTCAGGAACCCTCCTTGTTTGAGACCTCAAATATCTCAAAACCTGAATTTAGGGCTAGGCTGAATAAGGTGACTTTGTGTGAAGATTCATGTCAGGACTTGTGCTAAGGTCAAATGTTCCTGATTAGGATGGGATGGCTCGGTAAGACTGGAGGTCACCCCAAGTCCAGGATGAGAGAACAAGCTAATTGGGACTTGAATCCTCCCGCGTGCTCAGACTAACTGGATCTGCCAGACCTGCTCTGCCCACCTCACACCAGGGATAACAGAAACAGAAAACATCCAGGAAGTTGTGCAGAGTTCTCTGTCCTCTAGCAAATGGCCTTGGGAGGATGGTTTCAGCTAGCTTCATAGAGAAGAAAGGTTTAAAGGGAACTGTAGGACTGAAAGGGCTGGTGGAAGCACCTGGATGAATCCCTCTAAGCCTCTCCAAGTGGCTGGGTGCAGCAGATGTGCACCTGGAATCTTTCAGTGCACCTAGAAGTTGAGCAGTGGTTCCCAGTACTGCAGGGTGTGTCTTTCTCCGAGGGTCCGAGGGTCCCCAGCCTTCATTGGGATTGCCTGCTGAGGAAGGCTCTGTGCTTGGTTTGCTTCTCACCCCATCACTGCAGCAGGCCCCACTCTCTGGACAGGGGTTCTTCAGACACCGAGCTGTCTTCAAGTGGGACTCCTGCAAGACTCTCTTTGGGGACTCAGGAAATTTTCTCCCTTCACTGAATGACACAGAAATACACATTCACACATTTAGTCTTTTCCCCACTTTCAGATCTCATGGAGCCTAAACATGACATGCTGGACCTTCATGGCCCAAGTTGAACTCCTCCTGGGAGCCATTCTGTCTACTGCAGCTGCCCATAAAACCAATGAGCCCAGAGGCAGCGTTAACACAAGTGCAGGTTCTGGAATGAAGGTGACTCTCCCCACCGAACCTTTACATTCTGCATGTGGAGGACATGTAGTGTTCAGTTTTGGAGGCCACCAGAGGGAGAGCTGGAACACGATCTGGAGGGTAGTGGGAGGTAGGGGAAAGGATCGTACAGTGTTAAGGACATGGGTTTGCTGTCACACATACCTAATTCTCCATCTTATTCTGTTGCACATCCAATGTCTGATTTTGAGCAAGTTAATTCATCTTTGATCCTCAGCGTCAGGGCTGAGGATCTAGGTCAGTGGTAGAGTCCTTGCCTACCAGGTGTGAGTGAGGCCCTGGATTTGAGCCCCTGCATGGAGGAAAAAATGAAGAGCCTCAATACTCTTAGTCATAAAATGAGACGAACAGTATCTGCATCATACAATTATTATTGTAGTCTGCTTTTTTGCTGCTGTGACAAAAGACCTGACAAGAGCAATTTTAAGGAGGAAACCATTATTTTGGGGCTCACAATTTCAGAGGTGTCAGTCCATCAATGGCCAACTCCATTCTTTGGGGACCCAAGGTGAGGCAGGACATCATGGCAGAAGGGAGAGGTGGAGGAAAGTGGCTCAGGACATGGTGCTGGAAAGGTGGTGGTGGGGTAGAGAATGAGAGAGAGAGGAGGAGAGAGAGAGAGAGAGAGAGATGTGAGGGATAGAGAGAAAACTGGAGAGCTCCTCTTACCACCAACAAAATGTAAACTCTAAGGGCATGCCCCCATCCACCCAGCTTCTCCAGCCACACCCTACCTGCCTCCAGTTACCACCCAGTGAATCCTTATGGGGGTTAATGTACCCATTAGGTTAAAGCTCCTCTCATTACCCAATCATTTCACCTATAAACTTTCTTGCATTGTCTCACACATGAGCTTTTGGGGGATACCCATATCAAAACCATAATAATCACAGAGGATTTAATGAAATCATGTATGTTATTAGATAAAGGATAACCGTTGTAATGAGGATGGAAAAATACTCAAAGCCATTTTTATTAGAAATATTTAGGACTGGGATGATCCACTTGGAAAAGTCTAGGGGAACCTGATAGGAATTTTCAAATGCTGGGACGGTGCTAGAGAAGGGGACCAGAATCAATGGAGTGCCCAATGTGTCTACATTTAGGACGAGCCATTTTCCTACCACCCTTCCCCTATGCACAAAACAAAATTATTTTCAGTAATATACACAAGTTGAAATAAAAGTCATGATAATCCTACAAAAGAAAAGCACTGAAAATTTTCTTTTATTAACCTTAATATGCATAATCATACCAGTAAAACAACCCAACAAGAATATGATAAAAGAGGAAAACAATAATGGATTCATACTTTTATTAAGGTAGTGTAGCTTTGGAGTAAAAGGGAAACATTGATCGAATGTGACAGTAATAAACATTAATAGTGCAGTTTTATTTTTCGGATTAATTCTTTAGTTCCAAAACAA
Organism: Aplodontia rufa; assembly: GCA_004027875.1. Taxonomy (NCBI): domain Eukaryota; kingdom Metazoa; phylum Chordata; class Mammalia; order Rodentia; family Aplodontiidae; genus Aplodontia; species Aplodontia rufa. The sequence continues at coordinate 61,930 of PVKS010002122.1, forward strand.
TTAACAATTTTAAAAGAAGGGTGAGTTTAAAATTTAAAAGTGTCCTTCAAATTCAATACTGCTGAACTAAAAACTGCACTTGCTAAAAAATAAAAAAAATTTAAAACCTATTACACTTTGTGATTCTCACTGTTCCAGATTTTAAAAACTTCAAGTACTGCATAGAATGTCAGCATTGAAGTAACTCATTTTCAGCCTTTACCAATTACAGTGCTTATTTTGAATTTACCATTTTAACTCAGGGATATGTAGTACCATAGCAATTGGAGACATGAACTGTGCTCAAAGGAAGCTGGAATCTGTCCAAACCCCAAGAATTTACTACTCCTCAAATGAACACTCGTAGCTGAGTTTGCACGTGTTAGGGACCAACTGCAAAACTGGGACTTCTCTAAATCAGTATCCACGTGGAACCCAATGTCATCAAAGGATAAGTAATAAAAATATGCTAAACGAAAGCTTACTCCATATTCATTATTGTTATTAAAATTCAACAGTAATTGTGACAATTATTTAGAATTTGACCAACAAAAGCTTTCGTTAAAGAGAAAGATTCCACCATTAACCTTGTTCAGAATTGCTATAGATGGTGAAATAAAAAGCCGCACAGCTTTTAGTTGGTTTTATTATTGTTTTTGCATTCTCTATAGACAATGTTCCCTCCTATTGCCCTCACCTGGGGCTGTCTGCTGCTCCTCACTCCATGATCGCCTCTGATGAGAGTGGCCCCAACAAACAGAAGAGTTCGGCCTGGGTTGGGCACAAGGAAGAGCTACCCACCTATCAGAGCTCTCCAAGATGGAGCAGCCAGCCTTGGGAGGCAGTAAATCTATCATAAAAGGTGCTCAAACAAGATGACCTTTAAGGTCTTTCCAACCTGGGGACTCAGTGACTGCATGAATCAAGAATGACAGAGCCTCTCCTTCAGTTGTTGGAAGAGAGTTGGAAACGTAGCTGACTCTGTACCAGCGATGTCCTGCAATGCTATAACACCAAACTCTAATGCCAGACCACCCCGATCCTCCACACCAAACCTCTGCTTTTGCCAGTAACTGGCAGCATTGTCCATGGTCAGTGACCAAAGAATTCCTGACTGCTGGTCAGAGAAAAGAGGGACAGGCTGGAGCTTCCTGTGGGGTGCCGTTAGGAAGATGGAGTTGCTTGGGTGGCCCCTCTTCCCTCATCTGAGTCCTTCCCTCTGTCTGGTGCTCTTCCTGGCAGCCCCCAGAGAGTTGGTATGCTCCCCATTGTTTATACATCAGGGGGATAAAGCGATTTTAGAAAAAGACTATTGACCCTAGATTCCCATAGTTCTTTAATCCCTCTGTGGAAAGCTCGCATTCTCTCTCTAGTACAAGGTACATTATTAATGGATTACATTTTCAACCAGCAAAGGTCATCTTTTAATGCTTTTAATGATTCCAACCTAGATTTTCTTTACAGAGATGTTGTTTTCAAGGCTCCGACTGTGAACTCAGTGCAAAGAATGGATCACAACCAAGGGAGATGCCCAAATGTGCAGCATCCTCCTGGGAAACACACCCTTCTGGGTATGTGCTCAGCAGGGGCTTGTAGACACCTATTCTGGGTCAACCAGTTCTAGGCACCAGAAGTTCAAGATATGGAATGAGCCTGGACACTCAAGGTGCCCACAGCCTGCAAATGAATGAAAGACTACAGAACACCTGATAAAAGTCCCCATGGAGCATGGGGAAATGCTCCAGGAGCCCAGTGGATTGCCTACGTTTGCTTTATTCTTTTGAGCAAATGAAAACGGATTTTGGATAGATTCAGAGAAACGCACTAGAATTTCTTTTGGAAGTGAGAGAAGATCTTGATCACCAAGCTTATGAATTGACTCTGGGAATTTGAAGAACTCTTTGGAGAGCTGCAATTTCCTGATTCTCTTCCAAGAATATCCTCCTCCTAAACCCCCAGAAACCACCTCCCCATCCAGTTCCTGTGTCACTCTGTTGAAATTCCAAATCCTGGGAGAAGGATCCTGATCGATCCCAGGTTGACTTGTATTCCTGGAGCTGTCTGCAGAGAACGGGCCATCATTGTGGGCCAGTCAATACTGCAAGGGAGGAGTGCGGCAGCTCAGCCTCCAGCCGGATGAGAGGTTCCACCGGTAGCAGTACACCTTGACCTTGAAAGATTGCTTTGGGCATAAAGAATATTTATCTGAAAATTTCTAGAAGAATTAAAGAGCATGGCATGTGTGCAGAATTTTGCATAGATCTATTTAAGAGGAGCAACCGTAGCACAGTGCTTGAGTGCAAATTCTGAAGCTAAACTCATGCATTTGAATCCTGTTACCACCAATTTCTAATCTTTAAAAGTTGGGTTAATTATTCAATCCCTTGGACTTTAGTTCCTCAACTGTGAGAAGAGCATAATAACAGCACTTATTCCACAAATGCTTACGGAGATTGAATGGACTGACCTATGAAAAGGAGGTGGAACAGTTCTGGTACAAAGCGTTCAATAAACGTTAGTTGTTATTGTCTTGGACGGAGCATTGAAGGAGACTGAGACCGAGTGGGGGGACCCTCCATCTCTGTGCAGTGGTCATCTCCATTGCGCCAAATATCCATGGGCATGTGGGAGGAAAATAAAAGGTCCTTTATTTGCTTTTATCTCTCATTTTGAAAATGACAAAGAAATAAAGCTTTACTAGTATTTAACAGATGAAGTGACACCATTACCGTCGTCAATTATCTACTCATCAGACAGCTGTGTGTCTCTTAGGGTGTGTGAGGTCTGCAGAGGACAGAGTGGGAGGGTTGTAAAGACTCCGCCTTTGCTTTCAGTCCTGGGAGCCATAGAGCAGTCGCGTGAGCTGGCAGAATACTGTACACGGAAGAGTCTATGGATGTTTGTAATGAGAAGGGCATGATCTTGCACAGCCCAGTGGGTCTCCGGCTAGCTTGTTGAACTTAACCATGAGAGGTATAATTTTCTTTTACAAAAAGACGAGCTTTCCAAATTTGCTGACCTTTCCAGTGATGACAGGGAGCTGTTGCTATTAGATATTAAAAAAAAAAAAAAAGTAAACATCTGTAACCTGCCCTTTGGAGGTAAAGGTGATATTTTTAACAATGAGTGAGAAAGGGACTGCTTTGGGAAGAGGTTTACCTGAGAGAAAGAGCATTTAAAAACGGGCATTTGAAGTGTTTCCACCGTTCTGTGATCTTATGGCCTAACATACTGTCAGCGCGTCACTTATAAAAACTGTCATGTCTGTGTTCTGTGAAGACTTGGAAACAGAATTTTCTAAAGTGTTAAAAAAATCTTCTAAGTAAAGAATTCTAGAGAATTCTGAATACATTTGTTCAAAATAGAAAAATGCCACACCTTTTGATTTGTTTGCAAAAAAAGAAAAAAATCTATGTGTGGAATATGGAAATCTACTAGGCAAATGTCCACAGTTATCTTTTGTATAATTGGAAGTTGGGACTGAAAATGAGTTTAATGTGTAGAAAGTGCAGCCAGGAATGTACATATTCTGTTTTATTTTTCTCCATGTCTTTGGGGTGCCTCACAGCTTGTCAAGTCCTGAAAGCCATGGATGAAATAAACATATTTTCAACCTGTTTTTCAAATGATTATGTCAAAAAGTGCTAACCAAAGGTTTTTTGGTTCCCCCTCCCAACCCCCAGTTCTGGGGAGTTGAACCCAGGGGTGCTCTACCCTGGAGTTATATCCCAGCTCTTTTTTATTTTGAGATAGTCTCTCACTAAATTACCAAGCCTGGCCTCAAGCATGCCATCCTCCTGCCTCAGCCTCTTGAATTTCTGGGAATATAGGAATTTTCTGCCACTACACCCGACTCAACCTAAGATTTTTGAAAGCAGTGAAGCATTTACAATGAATAATTATTTTGGTCTCATTCTTTGAGCTAACAATTGGACATTTTTATTTATAAAATCTATAATTTTCAACTTTGTCTATTCTTTAACATTTTCAACTTTTGCAAAATTTCCCCAATACACCAACACATTCATTACACACTAGCACACTAGCTGTACCTATAGTTTAGAAGTAAACAAATATGAATTTACTATGAATTTTTTTTTTTTGGCTAGGGTGTTGATCATGAATTTAGGTTACTTCTATAGGCAACAGGGAGGCACATTTGTGCCCTAGAGAGGGGAGACTTGGCACAGCATGGGAACCAGCTGAAACCAGGGAGCCCAGTGAGGTCGCTCCAGTGGCACCTGTAGTACCATATAAAGAAGGACTGCATAAAGACCGAGAAAGCGGAAGGAGAAGGGACAAACTTGGAACAGCTCTCGCATCTGTTATGACTTGCTCAGTTCCTTTCACCTTTTCCAGGAAACCTTCGCCGGCTTCCCTGGGCTGGCTGGGTGCCTCTCCTCTGTCCTCGCATAGACCTGAGCTCGTCACAGCAAATCTCTTCTCCCACTGTTTCGAAACTGTCTCTTTTCATTTCTGTGCACTAGTGGGTGGTCCCTTGGGAGGCTGAGTATTAGTGCCTGACTACTATTTCTGACTCATAGTAACTACTGTAATAATAATTCTTTTTTTTAAAAAACTAAAATTTTCCATTAATAAATATTTTAAATTGATACATAGTAATTGCACATATTTTGAGGCTACCGTGTGGCATTTCAATCATGTATATAATGTGCAATTATCAAATCAGGGTAATTGGCATATCTACGGCCTCAGGCATGTATCAATTCTTTGTGGAGGGAGCAGTTAAAATCCTCTCTATTAGCTGTTTTGAAATATTCAATTAATTGTTGTCAACCACAGCTGTCCTCCTGCGCTGTCTATCAGGACTTCCGAATGGGCAATGCAGAAGGAGACAAGGCTGATTGAATGTTGAGGAAGGAAAGAGGGGTTGGGAATTTATGAGATCAAACCCTTCAAAACAGATACCATAGCGGATCCAGGAGCACTTTTTCTTTGCCTTCAAGATGTTCTAAAAATTTTTTTAGTTAGCTTTCTGGCAGGGTTGTACATTAACTGAGTGCCATCTAGGACTGATGGTGCTATGACAGAGACGCATTGTAACTTATTAGGCTGTGTCAATCACCTTGAATGGGAGTGTGCAGAGAAGCTGTGTGGTGAGTGTGTGTGTGTGCGCACGCGCGTGTGTTTGTGTATACTCATGCTTATTGTGGAGAGGTGAAGGCAGATTCGGAGGTCTGTAATGCGCAGTTGTCATGTGTCTGAAAGTTCAGTTGGAAAGATACCTACAGAGAGATGCTCATTATGGGAGCTCCATCTCCTAGTAACAGGATCACCTATTTGAAGCTGTTTGGCCGGCACAATGATAAACAGTTCTTATTTGCTGTTGTTGTTCTAGCAGTGGCTTTAAGAAGTCAAAGAATTTTTTTTCCAGTTTTCCTTCCACCTAAATCAATAAGGATAGTCTTCAACAGAACCTGGATGAGGGGAATGGACAGATGGTGGCTGAAATCTTTGAAGTCCATTTCCTGGAAGGGCTCTTGGGAAGTCTTGAGCTCTGGCTCTCTGCCTCCAATTGTGCCAGTTCTCAAAAAGGGACCCCTGTTGTGCACAAGATATAATGCTGGGCTCTCCGGTGGGGAGATGTGTGATCAAGGAACAAGATGTAGACTTTTTTATAGGTGGCATAAGCCCTGGACCAAAAATCGGGAGGCGTGCCCTGAATGGTAACTTACTCTTCAATGGTTCCGGCTCGACCACTCCTTCATCACAGGGCCTTAGGTACATCATTCACCTACCTGGGCTGCAGTCTTCTCATCTGTACGACCAGGGTGTTGGGTGGTGCTGGTACTTTCCACCCTCTCTTCCCAGTGGTACAGGGATGCAAGTACTTTCATGATAACAAAGGGCTACCAATTAGGGAGCACTTCCTTTGTTCAAGGAGGTGCCCTGTCTTGCTCCACAGTCACAGTGATCTTCTGGGGTGAGTTCCATTATCATCTCCATTTTACAGAGGAGAAACCCAAAACTGGGAAATTAACTAGTCCAAGGTCAAAAGGCTGGTGAGTAAGAAAGTAGGATTCGAACTCAAGTCTGTGAAGCCTTAGAGGCTCAAACCCTTCAGCACTATGCTAGACAACTTTGTCAATATTTTTGGAAAGTTACCCATGAAATAATCAGGTAGTATTTCCTAATCTTTAAGAGACTACTGCCCCTTTTTAAATTAGGTGTGCAAATCTCACACTGCCCTGCAGTTCTGAAAGGGCTCGTTCTAAAGTGGAGTTCTGACTTGGTGGGAATCACAGGGTCCCAATGCCTCTAGAGTCTATTTTAAATCTAGCAATTGAATGAGAGACTTTGCACAAGACACTCAGTATTGGCACACAGTGGGCCTTCAGTCTCTGGCAATATCACTGGCTAGTGTGCTTTTCTGGCATCTATTTCTCCCTTCCTTCTTCATAAAAGAATCTCAAATCTGGTATTTAATCCATGTGGGCTGGATTTAACCTACTCCCAGCTCAGGGGTGAGCCCTAATTGGCTGAAATTAGCATGCTCTCATTCACATCTCTGTATCCCATTCTTCCAGCCACATTATTGGCTCAAGGGTGGTCATGTGATCCAAGTTGGTCCAATCAGAGAAAGTCTCAAGATTTTATTCAGAATCTCATACTTGTCATAGCAGTGACTATTACTTATTACCAGAGATATAATCAAGTCTCCAAAGGAAAGATCTGGAAAACATTCAAAACACCATTTTTGTCCAAACGGGAGGCAACAAACCCATGAGGAAATTATGTAGCTCTTACAAATCAAACAGGAAGGCATGACTCAGGGGAAGGGAACTTTCCCCATGTCCTCTATGTCTCTGCCTCTCCCTCCTGCCTCCTTACAGCTGAGCCAACTGGTCCCTCACCTAGGTATGCAAACCTCACCTCTCCCAAAGATTCCAGACTAGCATGAACTGAGAGCAGGGACTGAGGTTGTTGGGGTGGGGAGAATGATGGCTCTTGTCACTTTAGGTCAACTTCCAGTGTGACTCGCAGTTGATTCAGAGCTCTTGATATGTTACCAGTCACAGATAATTTCCTCTGGAGACCTGAAGACCTCCTCCCATAGTTAACAGTGCCCCCCCCCAGCTGCTAACACCCCAATTTACAAATGGGCTTCAACTTTGAGCCCCACAAAATGAGTTTCCAGGAACTGTCACAGTTCTCTAGACCCAAGAGGACTGAGAACTGGTCTTGCTTAAGGCCTTGACCCCGAACTGCGCTTGGTGCTTGCTGTGTATGCGTTGCTGTCCCTGAGGGTGGTAGGTTCCTGCCTGGGTTATTAGTGAGCCCCATTGCTGTTCCTGAGGCTCAACAGGGTATTGCCAGGCCTTAAGTTACTTTACCCCTGCCTCCATCTCTGAACCTCTGCCTTCTAGCAATTCTGTACCCCAACATTGCAGTACCAGACTCTCCCCCACCACTTCAGCCTTATAGTATCTCACTGTGGAAAGACAAATATACTTCCCTGTGGAAGCTGGCAATGGTGTCAGGTATAACCTGCCTAGGATGCACTGAGCTGGTGGGTGGTGGGGCATTTTGGAATCTCTAGATGAGAACCAAGGAGCTGGTACAGGAAAGAGAACAATTTTGAAAGGAAGTGATGGATGCCGGTTTGGGGACCTGGGTGGGTGGTGTGGGAGCTGGTCTAAGCTGGCAGCAATTTTTCCTGTTTCCTGGCTTCGAGATGACAATCTTGAAACATGGCCTGGCACAGTGGCTGGTCAGCTCAAGTGCTTTATTTTTATTTCCTATTCCCAATCAACAATTGTACCACTTTTATTAGCAATCAAGGCCCTGACAAGAGTGCTGACGCAAAAGACCTGGAGGTGGATTCTCCAGCAAGTGGGCTGAGATGGGAAGAGGGGGGCGGAGGGGAAGGAGGAGGAAAAGGTGAGGGAGAAGGGAGGAGAAGGAGGTGCCAGGACTGGGAGGAATGCTATTCTAAGAGGCTGAAGGAAGCAGAGACCTGTGGAGTTCTAGGTTGAAGGGCACTTGGTGATTGGGGCTAGGCTGGAGGTGCCACCTCAGCATCCTTGGCCTACTACCCACCTACCCCTTTCCAGCCCCTGCTTCTCAGGTCAGCATGGCTCAATGGGGCTCAGTCTCCCCCAGAAGTCTGCAGTGGAGTGATGTTACTAGAATTGTCAATTGCTCTCTAAGTCTCAGTTTCTTCATCAGTAAAATGGGCCTGATAGTAGTACCTCCCTCCTTGGGTCCTTGTGAGGGCTCAATGGTTGTGAAAGGGGCTGGCTCACCGCAAGACTGTTGGAGGTAGCTGGGTTAGTAGCTTGTCACCATCATGCTTACAGCAGGACGGACTACAGGTGTGACAGTAGCTGTGGCATCATTAGCTAAGATATTATCCGCTTATCAAAAAGGACGTTAGCTGGGCACTTTGGGGCACGCCTGTAACCCCTGCAGCTCTGGAGGCTGAGGCAGGAGGATTACAAGTTCAAAACCAGCCTCAGCAGTTTAGGAGGTCCTAAGCAACTTAGCAAGAGCCTGGAGGTATGGTTCAGTGGTTAAGTGCCAGGTACAAACAAAAAAAACCAAAAACTCTCAGAAGTGGCCAGCTTCTGTCATCATAATGTTCCAGTGGCAAACACGTTTGCAGTGTCCTACCCTGGAGCCTTACTCCACTGACAGACATGCAGATTGCCAGTCTCCGTTCCATCCATTCCATGCCTTCTGAATCACGATCTGCATTTCAGCAAGATTCTTGGGAGCACCGTGTCTGAGATGGCGTGCTCCCGGGAACGCATCTGGCACCTGCCATGCACCCTCTGTCTCACTCTATTGCCTTTACCTTTTCCTCGCCTGTCCCCCTTCCAGCCTTGAGGGCAGACTGTCTCAGTGGCCATGGAGAGATGGGGAAGTATGGTGGTCAAGTTCACCAGTTTTGGAGACGGATCTCCAGCCCCCTATCCTGGCTCCACTGCTTACCAGCTGTGTTGATTTGCTATGCCTCCTTTTCTTTCCCGCATAAGTGGAAAATAATAGTATCTGTCTCACAGGGTTTTGGGAAGATTAAAGAGCTGAATGAGTGCCAGGCATGTGGAAGCATTCCATATGTGAACTCCTTCCACCACTGTTTCTTGCTTTGTTGTTGTACTAGTTGTCATCCTGTCCCTAGGACCTCGCTCCATGCCAGGCACCTGGTAGACCCTTCATAAACATCGATTTGAGGAATGAATGACCGCAGCTGGGCGCACATTAGTGTTTTCCACACTCTTGACATTGACGGAGCTCTTTCAGATATCGAACGGCGAACTCTGCTTCTGTTGTGGGCTTCAGGTTCCCTGGGGAAGAGGCAGGATTGGAGGCAGGCTCTCACTGTCCTCTGAAAATAACCTGCTGGGGCTGGAGCGGTGGCTCAGCAGTTTCGGCGCTTGCCTGGCAAGCACGAGGACCCGGGTTCAAACCCCAGCACCACGTACACAACTAAGTGTTGGAGCAACTAAGGCCATGTGAAAAACTAAATAAAGCTGTTTCTCTCTTTCTCTGTCTCTCTCACTGTCCCTCTCTCTAAAAAAAAAAAAAAAAAAAAAAAAAGAAAATAACCTGCTGAATGTGGAGGATCACACGCAGAGGACCACGGTGGCCTCTGTCTTCAGGGCCAGTTCGAAGGAAGAACAGAACTTTTAAAAATATGGTGATTGTGGGTTTGGGGAGAGAGATCCTAGAGGGTCAAGTAAGTGCATTGGGGAAAAAGAAATGCTGCTCATTTGTATTAAGGAGAAAGCATGAGGCGCAGTTCAGACCCGGATGGAAAGTGCCTCCTTGCTCTTGAATGAGACAGTGTGATTTCGAAATTTTGCCTTTTTTTGTCACCTGGGATCAATCCTGGAGAGAGACCTGAGGCTCTCCTCATTGAGTCCTTGGCTTCTGCGCCTACCTCCATTTCTCAAAGTGACTGGAAGGAGATTTCTGATTTGGTGCCCTCCCAAGCAGTTCAAGCTCCAGGTGCACAGCATTTGGAAATAGCAGAAGATGTTTGAAGCCCACGTTTCCAGTTGCCAACGTGGGCTGCAGTGCACATGGAAAGTGTCTTACACTGGGGGAAGGAAAAGTGCAGGTGTCTATGCTCCTGAGTCACCAAGGCCAGCTCAGACCCTCCAACCCTCCTCACCTAGGCCCAGGTTCCTGAGGATGGAGGTTTCCCTGCTGTGTCCCCTTGCTGACTGCAAGTGGTCGGGGATAGTTATCCTCTCCGATCTGTTATTGAGTTCCCAGAGTCCCACATGGGGCCTGACACATAACACATAAATGCTGATGTGAATTGAAGTTAGCCATGCCCTCCAGCCCTGCGAAGAGGGGGCACTTCTGAGAAACCACTTTGGGCTAAGCTAAAGGCCAGGGACTGGAAGACAGGGATTTCAGGGCGGCACAGAAGTAACCATTTCCTGAGAGTCTCCAAGTGTCAGCCTCTGAGCATCTCCCCATAATGTGTGCTACCTCTTGTCCCCGTTTCACAGATGGGGAAACCGAGGCCCAGAGATGTAGAATCCAATGAATGCACATTTTTTCTATTTCCTACGTATTATCTGATAACAACAGCAGAAATTAAGATTGTGGAAACCTGACTTGAGAGAGCGGAACCCCTGCATTTAAATGCCTAAAAGTGGGTCACAGTTGGAAGTAGCAGTGTTGTCACAGAGACCCAATAAGTGGGGGAACAACGAACAGGTGGATGTTAACTCACTGTGAGCACACTGCAGCAATGACATAAGTCCCCATGGAATCAGGGGATGTTATTGAATCCCTATCAATTTTTTAAAAAATGTGTTCCGGGGAGCTCTAGATGTATCATATCCCTGGAAAAAAAGTCCAGAGGGAGATGGGGAGTTTTGGTGTTAGTTTGAGAAGCTGCACCTAATATTCCCTCTTGAAGGCTGGCAGGCATGGTGACCTGCTACAAACTCAGAGATGCCCGGAGGAGGAACACCCGTCTGAGTTTTTTGAATCCAGCATGTTTTTCAAGTGATGTTCTTTGAACATCCCAAGGGCCTCATATTCCACTAAAACAGGGGAAACGTCTGGAAGCATGGCCTGGAAGATGCCCTCTGCGTTCCCTCCCACCTGAGGTCGAGTGAGTATGCTGTACAGCTCGGTGACAGAAAGGTCCCACTTACCCCATTTCTAATGATTTCCTAAATTGGGGAAATAACCTCATCCAAATGGCCGAGGTGACATGTGCCTTGTCACATGTAGGACCTGCTTCTTCATCCCTGGTGAGGCAGTGCTGATAGTGATGTTTTCCCTGGGGGTTTGAATTTTCCATCCTACAATTATATCTTAAGCCATAGATAAAATTCACATCCACGTTTCACTCAAGATAAACCTAACATCATAATAATACAAAAAGATTAATTCATGGGGGAAAATAAAGGAAAAATGATCTTGGATTAAAGAGATGTCAACATTCAAGACTATCTGTAGAAAGGAACTGCTTCCGTGCCACTCCCTGTCCTCAGTGGTGACATGCGAATACATATGGAGTTCCCTTTAGCACCTAGATGTTCGTCCAGGAGTCACAGCTTGCTTCCACAGATACACCCACAGTGTGACCAGTACAGGTCCGCTTTTAAAGACCTTAAACTCAAAGCCCAATCAACCTACCCTTTGAGATTCACTGCAGTCCTTTCCCCCTGAAGTCTTCCTTGATCATCTCAACATCACATTTTTTTTTTCTCTTATGATCACGGTAGAGAGCATATTAGTTAGCTATCACACAATCATGCTGTGTAACAAAATCCCCCAAACAAAAACTCAATGGCAAATAATAGCACTTACTTTTTTATTTCCTTTTTCCTTTGCAGTGCTGGGGATCAAACCCAGGGCTTTGCACTTGTCAGCCAAGTGCTTTCCCCCTGAGCTATAACCCCAACCTTGCTTTCGGTGTCATACCTACAGGCCAGGTGGGGGTGTCTGATTTAGACTGGGATTTGTGCCAGGTCATGGGTTCAGTGGAGTTCTTCTTTTTCTGGTACCAGGGTTTGGTTCATGTCTCTCATTCTGGTGCCAGGATGCTGGTGCGGACGTGTTCTTCGGGATAGCATGTCTCCTAGGGTCTACACTTTTACTGATGCACTATTCCTTCTCCCCACGTTCCGTTGGCTGAAGCAAGTTCACAAGCAAGCCCAAGGGCTGTGTAGGGGAGGATGCATTTCTCCTATGGAGGTTGATGGGGAGGGAGTCACTATCTAAAGAACAGTTTGTGTGATGCCCCAGAGGGCTCATGGTCATGCCCTGGGTTTAGGTGCTTAGTGAGGCGCCCCCATACTCTTAGGAGTCTGTTGGAGGCAGTGACTTTGGAGCTGAGCCTGGAAGAGTGCTTCCTCTTTGCTGTCTTGTGTTTACCACAGCAATTCTGAGGAAGGAGCGTAATAAAGCGCAAGGTGCACGGGCAGCCTGGTCGGCAGGGCCATGCGTCTCAGCTCTGCTGTGTGCAAGGCGCCCCTGGCAGGCCTGTTATTGCCTCTCAGCGCCTGGGTCTGGAAGAGTCATAATGAATCATACTCCTCTCCCCTCAAGTTTCTGAACCAATTTAGAATTATACACTGGAGTGGGAAAATATTGACTTTATAACAGATCAAGTTCAATTTGAGAACAGTTTGCACCTGAAGCTGAAGTGGTTTCCTGGATACCTTCCTCCTTGTCTGGACCCTGGAGTCCATCTGAGGGTAATGCTGGGTCTTCATAGTGCACTGCTAGCTTGATGTGTGGAGAATTGTGGCCAAAAGGGAGGTCACAGCTGGAGGGGGAGTTTACACCTTAGAGAAGCACAGACCAGTGGGTGTCCACCTCCTACCATCTCAGCAATCATCCCAATCTTTCCTCCACCCACATGAAGGAGAGAATTAAGGTGGAAGGAAAGATGGAACTCTCTCCCCTCTTCTCATTTCATCTGAAAGGGAAACTGGTACATGAGCTAGCAAGAGGCAGGAAGAAAAGAGGAAGAATGGCTCAAATGACCCACAGAATGAGAATGATGCTACGTAACAGGTCCCTCGCTGAGTCAGAGGGCTTGTGCCTCTCTGGGCTACCTGTTACAGATGGGCCATGGGGCCATTTCTCGTGTGACTCAGAATCACCCTGGCGTGCTGTCCAGCGCTGATAGGGAATATCCCAACCCCTCTCCCTTCATCCCAAGTCCTCACTACAGTCTTTGCCTGTCCCCAACTGAATGGAACCCCTTGGGGGGGTGAGTTCACCTGCACATTCTTGCCACCTTCCAGGATGGCACCCAGTGGGTGAGATACCTGAATTCATTGTGTGGAATCAGATGTTCCTGTCTCAGAAGCCAGTTTGTTCTGCAGCCAGTCAGAAGTTAGAAATAAAGTGTGGCATGAATCAGAGATGACAGAGGGTGTGATTGGGCTGGTTGTAACTTTGGAAAGCTTGTGAAAAGCTCCTGGGAGCAATCCTTGTCCCTCAAGGGCTAGACACTGAGTGAGGTAGAGCTGGCTGGGGGTTAATGGCGAAAGGAGCATTTGCAGCGGCCACAGTGCCCTTCCTTCCAAAGTTGCATCTGATTGTCCTGACAACCCCATTTCTAGAATTAGGGTTCAGTGGTTATTAAGAGCACACTAGAGCCAGCTTCTAGGTTTCTTCACAAACCAGTTGTATAACCTGGGGTAAGTACCTGGGCCTCAGTTTCCTCTGTGGAATGGTGATAAGGGAGGATATTAAGAACCTTCCAGGTAGTACTGTGGTGAGATAAAGTGATTTAGCTGATGTGGTGGGAAGCCTGTGTGCTGTCTCCAGTGTCCCCTTCCTTGAGGTGTCCATGCCCGTGTGGAATCCCCTCCCCTTGATCATTGGCCAGAACTAGTGACTTGCTTTTAATGGAGAGAATATGGCAAATGGATTGGATGTCACTTCTGAGGTTAGGTTATAAGAGACTGTGGTTTCCATCTGACTTACCTTCTCTTTTTCACTTGTTCTGATGGAAGCCAGCTGCATACCCAACAGTGAAGGCCACCTGGGAAGGAACTAAGTGTGACCTATGCTTAATAGCCAGCTAGGAATAAACCCCTCATTCCACAGCCGTGCAGCATGAATCCTTCCAAAACTGCACAGGTGAGCTTGGGAGCTGATCTTTCTCCAACAGAGCCCTAAAGTGACTCGGCTGTGTGAGACTCTGAAACAGAAGACACTTCTAGCTTTGCCCATACTCCTGATCCACGGAAACTGAGAGATAATAAATGTTTGTGGTTTCAGGCCACTAAATTTTAGAGTAATTTTTTAGACAGGAACATATAACGAACACAACATATGTGCAATTATTAGAGCAATACCTAGCTTATAGTAAATCCTCAATAGGTATTGATTATCTTTATTATGAATACAGGCATGTGATGTGTAATGACTGAAGAATGCAGGTAGGTGAATTTTTTTGTTGTGCAAACTTCTTGTACTTACACAAAGCTGGATGGTATAGTCTACCACCTACCTAGACTAAACAGTATGGTCTATTATTACCAGGCTATGAATGCATTCAGCAGTACTGTACTGAATGCTGTAGGAATTGTACTACAATGCTAAGTATTTGTTTATCTAAACATATCCAAACAGGTTTGATTGCATCCACATTATCATAAACATGTGGTTAATACATGATGCTATGCAGTTCTGATGGCTGCAAGGTCACTGGGTGATAGGAATAGCTCCATTATAATCTTAGGGAACTACTGTCCTATGCATGGTACATTGTTGACCAGAATGTTATGTGGTTTGACCATATTTCCATTCTATAAATGAGAAAAGTGAGGCTTAGAGAGAGGTGATTTGCCTTGAGGTACAGTTGATATGCAGCAGAGCTGGATCTCTTCCCTTGTTCCACCTGATTCCACACCCTGTGTTCTCAAAGCATTGCAATCGGGAAGATCCAGCTCCTGGGGACACAGGAAGGCAGGCTAAGGAAGGGAAGGCAGGTTTCCTGGGAAGCCTTGGGGAAGAATTACTGCCTGAGGCTGCAGAGGACCAGGTCTGGGACAGAAGAGAGCCACAGTCATCATTGCACCCAGTTTTAGGTAGGGGTCTGGTCTTCCCAGGTCTTGTGTGAGTCTGTCCCAGGTAGCTATAGCATGCTGATGAGTGAGGGATGGAGCGCTGGTCTCTTGGCTTCTCTCATTTTCTGCAGGAGCTCAGGAACAAGGACCAGGAAATAAGCCTCATACCTATCTGGCCGAAGACCATTTTCGTTGCTGTCTTGTCAGGGCACCGACAGTGGTGATGAGTCATCTTAGCTGATTAGAGGTGGTCATCAGCACTTGGGACAGCATGTCCTCTGAGCTGAGTGACTTCTGGGAACATCAGCAGGATCCTGCAGGAAGGCTGAGCAACAAACACAGGGAGCCTGCAGATAGGCAGGTGGCACAGATGCTGATATATGAGGGACTGGGCAGCAGGATGGGTGCAGATTGAAGCTTCCCCACCATTGTGATTTGGATATGAGGTGTCCCCGCAAAGCTCCTGTATTACAGAGGGAACATTCAGAGGCGAAATGACCGGATTTGAGAGCTGTAACCGAAGCAGTGAATCTTGGTTTGAAGGGAGTGACTGGGTGGTATATATAGTCAGGTGGGGTGTGGCTGGAGGAGGGGCGTCACAGCCCTGGTGGGTTCTTCTTCCCTGCAGCCCCTTCCCTGCACTTTCTGCTTCCTGGGTGCCGTGAACCATGGAGCTGCCCTCCTCCATCATGCCCTTCTGTCGTGATGTCCTGCCTCACCCTGGGCTCAGAGCAGTGGAGCTGGCCCACCATAGATGACCTCTGAAACCATGAGCCAACACAAACTTTTCCTCCTCTAAGTTGTTCTTACCAAGTAGTTTGGTCACAGCAATGAAAAAGCAACTAACACACACACACACACACACACACACACACACACACATACACACAGACAGAATCTAAAACACAAGCAGAGTACACAGGCCCCTGTATTAATACAAATGGACACTCCCAATCACACACCCACACCTATAGAAAAATACCCTTTGAGATACTTAGCCAGGGGGCTGGTGGTGCAGCTCAGTGGTAGAGCACTCTCCTAACATGTGCAAGGCTCTGGGGGCATTCCCAGGCACTGCAAAAAAGATACTCAGTATAAATGCCAAAGTGCTCAGATAAATACCTCATGATTCGTGTTTCCAGGGAGAATAAGATTTTTCTGTTGCACTATCCGGAGGGGAATTATGGGCCAAAATCCTTGCATTGGTCCAACTCCCTTGCCCATTTCCCCCAAGAGAAGCGACTAATCTTATTGGTGGGTCTGGGAGAGGAACTGAGCATGCTCAGCTGAGCATCTCCTAGGGTATGTCTTCCTTCTGCCCCATCCGCCTGCAGTGGAATTACCACTCTTGTCAATTATCTGGTTCTGGGTCATCTCCCAGGGGTTGGCTTTGTCCCTCTGGCTTTCACTTGGTATTGCTGGTGCCGAATAGATACACCTACCTGTCTGATTCATTGGTGAAAGACTGACAGACCCATTTGGCTACAGATAGATCGAAAGGCACATTCTGTGCTTGACTTTATTCAGTCGTAGAGCTGACTCTCTGATTGCTGTCCTTGTCACCTAGGTCTTATTTCTCAAACTCAGATTTCTCTAGTCCCAATATCAGACATTCCCACTGATAAAAAGAAACAGAAACATGGACATATGTTCACAGACACAAGTGTTGGGACATTGACAGGATGGTGTATTTGCTCTCCTGAGTGGAAGAGAAACTGCCAGAAGAACAGCCCACAACCCTCGCTGGGTGTTAGAATCACCTGGGAAGGTTTCCAAAGATGGCCTGATGTCTGGGTCCCAGACAAGGAGAATCAGAACTAATGGGTTAGGGCTGGGGCGGTGCTAATTCTGAAAACCCCTCGGGTGGCTCTAACAGGCAGCCTCCCCATGCCCAACACTCGAGGATTCACATGTACTTTTGCCTCCACTGGGAGACTGGTGGTCTCCACGACCTGATCAGTGTGAAGAAGACTTCTCTCTGCTGTCCTTTGCTCCCAAGTGTGGCTCTAAATTTCTCTTCCACAGACATCCTGAGGATTCTGGTAGTAGCTGACTGCTATTTATCAAGTAGGTGCTTGTAATTGCCAGTGTCTGCTGAAATTCCAGCTCTTCTAAATTTCTGATGTCCTGGAGGGCTTTTTCTTCTGTCTTCAAACACAGATCTCCTTGTCCTGCCTTGGGCTCCCCAGCACACTTGGGCCTCCGTGTTTTGCCTCTTGCTTTCAGTCCTGCCTCCTGCTGCACTGCAGGCCAGCCAGCCCCCAGCAGTGCAGGTGCAGGGATCTGAGCAAAGAAGCAGCTCAGACATAGCACTGTCCTTGCAGCCAAAGGCACTTTCCTTATAATGGATGGAGGCCAAACGACTCTGCCAGCAGCAGAGAAGGGCAGACCTGGCCGATGATGGCAGAATGGGTGAGGCTCTCTGGCACTGGACCTGAAGCTGCATGGATCTTTCTCTGCCTTTCCCTACATGTTGGAGGAACCCATTCGAATTCTGACCAGGAATCAAGATATCATCCATCTCTTGTTCTGAGCCCAGAATTCTCAACTTGTGTATATGAGAATCACAGATTGCTGGGCCTCACTTCCAGAATTTCTAATTCTGAAGGACTGGGGTGGGTTGATAATTTGCATTTCTAAAAAGTTCCAGGTAATACCAATCCTGCTGGTCCAGGAACCGGACTTCAAGAACCACTGCGCTAGGCTGCCGCTTCTTCCATTCTTGAGGCTGTGTGTGTGTGTGTGTGTGTGTGGGTGTGTGGGTGTTGGTGGGTGTTTTCCTCCTGTCATTTGAGGATAAAGACTACAGGAAAGAGGCATTAAGTAAACTCAACAGAAATTTGTGCTCATGCTTCCTTTTATTTATTCCTTGCTATGAGCCAGGCCCCACCCTGAGTGCTTTGCCTACATCATCTTATGCAATAATACCAACTGCTCTATGAGGAACATACTTTTATTTCCCCCATTTTACAGATGGGGAAACCGAGGTAAGGTAGTTAATGAGAGGTTGAGCTGGGACTGGAACCCAAGCCAACTGCAGTCTTTAAATATTCATTCATACACAGCAAACATATTTAATAAAATTATATTAAGTATCATCCGTGCTGATGGCATCAAATCCTCGTGATATGGCAATGAACAGGACGCAGCAGAGGGGTGCTTTCATGGAGCTTAAATTCAGGAGGGAAAGAGACGAAAACTATGTACTTGAAACTGCGTATGAATTTTGATCAACTGTTCCCTTTGGTCAACAAGGAGGGAGGACTTGACTCGCAGCATAGGCAGGGTTTTGAGGGAGCCTCTGGAGGCCATGAGGGGGTGTCAGTGGGTCCTTCTTATCATCACAGTTCCCATGGGTGAGGCGGATGGGCAGAGACCAGGGTTCCTGGAGGCAGACAGAGCTCGGGGCAAGGCCAGGCTTAAGTTTAGCAGTTAGCAACTCCCATCCTAACAAAACTGCACCCCCTCAGAAAGCCAGTATGTTCCCTCAAGACCACGGGGTGCTTTATCCTTTGGTAAGCTGCAGCCCTGGTCATGGTGACATGGCTCAGTGGGGGTAAGATCATCTGATATTCATTAGTGACACATCGAGCCACTTCACTGAACTCATTCCCGGGGTGAGCAGGTAAGGGGCGTTACCGTGAAGTTTATTTTAGAAAGCAGCCGTAGTCTGACATTTATGCAGCCTGTATTGAATATCCATGCACATGGAAGGCTAAGCTGCCTTTCATTGGTCACACACACCATCAGCACAGCATTTGCCCACTCTCTCCATCTCTTATCAATACGTGTCCTTGAGCTCACTGGGCATTGTCAATTTAATTCAGCGTCAGGAGTCTGCTGCTTAGGGGCTCTGGGAAAGCATTGAATAATCTTAAAAATATTAATCTCTGCAGTACCCTGCAGAGTACCTGACACTTAGATTTCAGTAAATGCTGGATGGATGGATGGGTGAGTGAATGAATGAGATGTTCCCTGGTCCTTTGCCATCGCGCTGCCCCCAGTTCTGCTCAGCTGCAGACACTAACAACTTCCAACGCACAGACTCAGCCTCATGGCTCAGTATGGCTGCCTGAGAGGAGCCAGCTACACCACTCTGCTGTTGTCAGTGTGGGATCTTGTGGGGAAATGAGTGTCTGGGATGAGTGTCGCTCCCCTCGTTATCCACTGTACCTCCTTCTTCCAGGTAAGCCTTCTTCATACGATTGTCTGCCTTAATTTCCCAGTTGCCCACCAACACTCTGGGTGTACTGCAGCTTGCCTGGAATCCCTGCCTGCTTTCTAGAACTCCACCGGCCTGCCAGGACCTTTCCAGCTCCCTGTCTCAAGGGCTGCACCCTGCACCCTGTAATCCCAGCTGCATTCTGGCTGGACCATCTGGAACCACAACACTGGAAGCCAGTTCCCTTGATGTTCACAGCAGATCCTTGATATTTTGGCACCTCCAGACCAAGGCTGTCATATTAGATGCCAGCATGGGACTGGTGGTCACTCTTTACCTGCCAAATTAGACACTGCCCTAGGGGGCTCAACGTCTCCCTTTTTCTTAGTGGCCTTTCTAGGTATGAAAACTACACAGCCTCTCAGCTTTACTCCCTGAGTTCTCATGTTCAATCTCTCTAATGAGTCTCCCTCTGGGACTAGGAGGGTCTGATGAGTAGCCCACTCCAGGTCAAGCCCTTTGCCTACTCCCCTGACCTATCAACCCAACACCATTAGCGACCTCTTACACCTCTTCCCTCTCCTTCCCGCTGCAGGTTCTGATCAGACCCCTGTGGCCTCGCCAGTGCAATAAGCCATTTCAAACAAAAATCCAATCTTCCCAACATCTAATATATGCTTACCAATCTGCTCATGGGTGCCTTTGGCAATCCCACTGAGAAAACTTGCTTTAAATATTTTAAGAAGCAGTTAATGGGTTAGTTAACTGCCCAGCTTCTGGTGTCAGATGGCTTGGGTTCAAATCCTAGCTCGGCCACTTTCTAGATGTGTATCCTCAGGTGAGGCACTGAACCTCTCTGGGGACAGATTCCCCCATCTGTAAAATAGGGATAATAACGGTACCTGCTCTTAGGGCTTTTGTGAGAACAAAATGAGTCAATATATATAAAATGCTACAAAGAAGGCGTCTAAAAGGCACTTTATAAACGTTAGGTATTGTAGTGTGCTTATTGGTTGTGACCAAGGTGCTGTTTATTCATTTATCTATGTAAGACATGGTGATTAAGAACCTACTATGCATCAGGCTCTGTGAAACAGTGAAAGACAAACAAGATGTGCTCTGGAGATCCTGGCATGAAGCAGGACCAGATCTACACCACCCCAGAGATGATCATAGGTACGTGTAAGTGAAGTGAATAGGGGAGAGGAGGGACAGGAGACTGAGGCTGGGTTGGGCTGCCTGAAAGCCTGCACGCAGGGATCTGCCTGGGGTGTGTGGGAGGTGTTGGTTAGACCATGTCCTCAAAGAAGTCTTCAAAGTAGAGATTGTGGCAATCAGGCTGGAAAGATAACAGCCCCTCAGCTGTGGCCACAGGAAGCGTCATCCCCAGGGCTCCAGGACTCACAGTTCCAATATGTCACAGTGTCACAAGGAACAGGGCATCTCAACTGGCTTGGTCCAATGGGGCAACTGCACCAAGATGTTGATGCCACAAGTGGGATTGTGTCAACTGGAGCCTCCACACAAGGTTGTGTCCCTGGAGTGGACATCTGATGTGCCATCCCAGGACAGAGCTCTTCCCTATTCAAGGTTTTCTTCCAAGGGACACAGACACATCAACCTCCCTGCTTTGAAACCCTGCCATAACCTTGCTACACAAAATACTGAAAAGAACTTCATTTTGTCTGCTCCTCACCTTTGTTGAAGCTATAGGCACTAGAGATATCTTTCCCCCTCACAATGTAATGGAAAATTATGACTACTGATTGCCTCTCCAATTTGCTCATAGTTAAAGTCAGATTGTTTCTCAGAGGTTACCATCTGTTGGCCTTCTTGAGTTGGCCTTCTTCCGTCACCCCTATGCCCCCTCACCATTAGTGGGCTGCTTCATCTTCAGAGGGCTTTGGAGAGAGGCTGGAGGAGTTAACTCTATCTTGGGGCTGATTCCAGCCATCCAGCAAGCAATTGTAACTGCCTGTGATGAACTGCTACATCGGCTTATGTAGAAGGCTCAGGAGATTCCAACACCCAGATAGACTCAGCAGACAGGAAGCAAAGTCTTCACAAGAGCTCCCCAACACTGGAGGACTCTATTTTCTTGAGATGTTCCTAAGAGGTACCGGACATCTGGTGGGGAACAGTAAAAGCCCACAACGGCTCTTCCACTGTTGGCAAAGCCTGCAGTTGAGGGTGTACCATCCTTTCTAGAAGCTTCCTAGTGGAGAGAGATAGATAGAGAGGGAGGGAGGGAAGAAGGGAGAGAAAGACAGACAGAGAAAGTGAGAGAGAGAATAGGGTGGTAATTTAAAAAGATTGAAAAAATGTTTTCATTGTGTGTGGGGAGACTTAAGCCTGTCTGGAGATTGAGGAACAGGATCCAGAGGGAGAGAGAAGTTGAAGATTCGTGAGTGTGCACTATAGCAGATAGGACGCACGGAGCCTGTCCTAGAGGAAATGAAGAAAGCCCCCACTCTAATTTTCCGAGGACGTCACGTAGGTTGGGTCCTTTCAGACCTCAGATGGGAGCTCTCATGCCCTCATTCTCCTGAGAAAACCCCCTGAATGTCGATAAGTTTACATGACTTCCTCTAGATTCCAGAGCTTCAGCATGACGCAGCCAGGACTTCAAAGCTCATGTTCCCAACTGATTTATATTTGCCTATATGTTGTGCTTCTCACATCAAAAGAATAATCACGGCTTGCATTATGCAGCTCATACCCTGCACTTGACGCTGCTTTCCAGATGCTTACACATTTATTCCGCAGCAGCTGTGTGAGGTGCAAGATACCAATGCTGTCCTTGCTTTGCACATGCTGTGGCTTACCTGAGGTGACACTCCTAGTAGAGAGGCAGACTTTGTTCTGGTGGACCTACCCTAGAGCTCAGCACTGAACCCCAGCTCCTTTTTCTTGCAAAAAGATAGCATGGGGTAAAGATGGGTGTAGGGGTGGGGAGTTCACATTTAGGGGCCTTGGTGTTTCCAAGAAGATGGGGTCACCTGTTGGAGTCACAGATGGAGAATCTGATCCAACCAATCTCTGGAGGTGCTCTGTGGATAGATATGGACGGCTGTGAGGGCTGTCGCCTGGGATTAGAGCCTTGGTGGGGGTGGAGGGGTTGCTCAGAACTTGTCAGCTAGGACAGCCACACCTTGAAAGGAATCTCAGGTGTAACCAGAGAAAGCTGTATGCACCATGCATCTGGAGAGCTCTGAGTGCTCATTAGCGCAGCACCTCGCTCTGATAAGTTGTTAATTGCAAGTTCACCTCCAGGGGCTTTTATTGCATCCCACGGAGAAGTCCTACCTCCTGCTAGGAGTGAAGACTTGGAAGGAAGAATTTCATAGGTGGTATAAATGGCTACTCATTCTGAGTTTTAGTTATTCAAGCCTTACATAATTGGGCTCTTTGGACTTACAGAAACTCAACCCTTTATGGACTGTGTGGCAATTCCGGGAATAATGCTTGAGCAGAATTAAGGTTCAGCCATGGTAATGATAAAGGTGGCGGTAAGAGCAATAGCATTAATTTATAAAGTCTCTGTATGTGAAGCACTCTGCTTAGCTCCTGGATAATGACCCCCCAAATTATCCAGGTTCTAGTCCTTGGAACCTGAGAATGACACCTTAAATAGCCAAAGGGATCCTGAAATTGTGATCAAATTGAGGATCTTGAAATGGGGAAATTGCTCTGGATTCTCTGGGTGGGCTCTAAGAATAATCACAAGTGTCCTTATAAAAGGAAGACAGAGGGAGATGTGGCATGTGGAGAAGGAAGTGTGACGATGGAAACAGGGTAGAGTGATGTGGCCTTGAGCTAAGGAATGTCAGCAGCTACCAGAAGTTGGAAGAAAGAATTCAGTTCTTCCTTGGGACCTCCTGAAGGAACCAGCTCCTGGGACCTTGATTTGAGCTCCATAAGACTCATTTCAGATGATAAGAGAATAAATTTTGGTTGTTTCAAGCTACTGAGTTTGGGGTAACCAGTCACAACAGCAATAGCAAATGAATGTTTCACCTTTCAGCTTTCATTCACTGTGACAAAATGCCTAAGAAAAACAACTTAAAAGGAAGAAAGGTTTGTTCTGACTCACAATTTCAGAGGTTTTAGTCCGTGGTCACTTGGCTCTGTTGCCTCTGGGTCTCCACCGAGGCACAGGGCATGGCAGGGAAACGTTGCTAACCTCATGTAGACCAGGAAGGGGAGAGGGGCAGGGGCAGAAGGGGTCAGGGGCAAGATATAATCTTCAGGGGAACTCCCTCAAGGACCTACTTCCTCCAGCCACCTACTAAGTTTCCAATGCATCTCAATTACCCAGTAAGTTAGGAATCCTTCAGTGGACTAATTTATTGATGAAGTCAGAGCCCTCCTGATCAATCAGCCCACAAGCTGAACACGGCTGCCTTGGGCACCAAGCCTTCAACACATGAGTTTATGGAGACATTTCGGATTCAAACCATGAGACCTTATATACCTTAGCTTGTTTTTTCCTTATCCATCCCATGACCTAGCAACTGTCATGCTTCCAATTTACAGATGAGGAAACTGTGACTCGGGGGTGCCGAATGGCTTCCTCAGAGCTGGCAAGTGTAAGAGTAAGGAATCATGCCTGGGCCTGTCTCTGCAGCTCCTGTTCCTCACCATGGGGCTGTAAGCCTGCAGACACAGCTGAATAATGGCCATTGTAAAGGTGGCAAGGGCATTGGCAGCCTTGGCAAGGCTGGGTTGGGAAGTCATGGAGTCAAAATTTGAGACCACTTTGAGGAGGGTCCTTGGGCATGGAAACTGTCATGAAAGAAGCCTCCAGAGGGTAAGGAGGCAGCCCAGTCACAAGTGCCATAACCCAGAGGTTGTAAGGAGGGGGAGTAGAGGACGGGAGTTAGGTTCCGGGGTAGACAGGGTGGGAGGTCAGCTCTGAGGGAGCAGAGGAAGCTGAAGTGCTGGGAAGGGTGAGGCTGGGGGTAGAGGTCCTGATCTAGAATTTGCCAACCCTGGAAAGGGGGAGCATCAGAACCTCAGTGGGTACCTCTGTTATGCCTGAGCCAGTGTTAGGGGTATTTTTCCCTGGGAGACCCCACCCTGGATGGGGTGTGGGTTGTGTGTGACTGCAGTACTTTAGGTAAGAAGGACACAGTGCTTCTCCTCCAGAGGGATGCTATGCAGCCCTTGCCTGAGGGCAAAGGAGGTAGGACACCAGGTCCACAAACTTGGTAAGGGGTGGAGCTGGAAAGGGTCAGGTGGGGCATTAGGGCAGGGCTCTAATCCCAAGGAAACTGAGAAGCTAGGTCAGTAAACCAAGGTAGACCCAAATGCTTGGACTAAACCCAACTGCAGGACCTGGAAAGCTTGTGCCTCACTGGGCACGAGGATACCCAGGCTCCTCCCAGTCCATTAGACTTTGCCATTGCGGAGTAAGTGCAGCAGAAAGCTAACTCACAAGCGAGGGACTAGGGGCAAGTTTCCTGGTAGGATCCCAGCTGTGCTGAGCACCAGCTCTGAGAAGCGTGCTGCAAATGAATGGGTCAGGAGAAAGGGTGGCATGGAGGGCAGGCTGGCAGCACACATGCCCATTCAGGGAGGTCCAGAGCACTGGTTCTCAAAGCTGGTATGTTCCCAGACCAGCAGCATTAGCAACACTTGGGAATTTGTCACAAAATGCACGTTCTCAGACCCCACCCCACACCTACTGAATCAGAAACTCCAGGGGGGTCAGGGCCCAGCCCTCCAGGTGAATCTGTTGAAGTCTCAGAACCGTTGGCCAGCCATCAACTGGAATCCCTGGGTTGTTCTGGAAAGACTCGGACCGCAGTCTAATCGTCAGCATTTTCTCCAGGCACCTATGCCACGCAAGTGGCGGGTTGTCCAAAGATGTTCACAGGTAGATCCAAAGCAATCTTCTATATAAAAAGGAGCCTCCTTCCTCCATTTCAAAGATAAAAAATTCCTATCAGCAGATGACTATCTCCTTTCACTTGGGGTTTTTGAATTATACAGGGCCAGTGGGAGGAGTTCAGGGAATCAGATATTAACTAGACCTTGAAATATTTTCCCCCCAAATGGATGCACAGACTTTATTTAAATAGAAAGCATTTCTGGCTAAATTTGGTGGTTCATTTGTAGGAAAACCTGAAAAAAAGCTGACTTCTGGGAGTCGCGATGATTTAAGCCATGTTAATATCAGCTGCTGGTTGAATCACAGGGAGAGCATGGACAGATTTGTCCTCTTGGGGCCCGGGAGGAGAGGGAGCTCCCAGCCAAGCCGAGAATCCGCAAGTGCTGCGTCTGGGTGATTAATGGCCTCAGACCTCTGTACTGTTTAGCGGTCCAGCCAGTGGCCTCAGGGAGCTCTGGCAGCAGCATTGGGCTTGTTTATGTGAAGCAGCTCCTGAGGGTTGCGGATGTCGGGGGCATCAGGAGGGAAAAGAAATCATCTCCACCTTCCCTCCCCAATGGAGCTGCTGGCCTGCAGCCTTATGCACCATGAAAAAATGATGACTTGACTTCATTAAAGCCTCGTCATCTTTCCCCTACTGACAGCCTGAAAAGAGCACTCTCGCCCAAGCAGAATGGGATTCCAGCGGCCACTGGGGGCCCAAAAATCACAGACCAAACTTTCAGAAAGCAAAATCCTTTGCCTTGTGTTAGGAAAATGCTGATTATGAAACTGGAGGGAGGTGGGGGGAAATTCTGTCCTTGTTTTCTTGGTCTTGGGGAGTGCGCAGTAGCTAAAATGAAATGGGTATGTCCAACCTAGAGGAATGCCCTGCCCATCAGTCCCCTCCTCTGCCTCTGGGCAGGGCACCATCCCAGCTTTCTAAAACCTGACCTGGTCAAGTCTGTTTTGATCTGATTTTCCTCCAGCCCACACAGCTCAAATCATTAATATCTATTGAGCTTCTAGTAAGCTGTATGGTGGCCACAGCCCGTATGTGTCCTCCTTGAGGCCCTCCCTTGAATGTGGTTAGCATGTCTGTCATTTCAAAGAAACAGAGGCTGAGAGATGGGGAGGATAGGGAATTTGTTCAAGGTGATGCAGAGATGGAACCACATCTGGAGTCCAAGACTAATTCCTGTGGGTCTTTGGGTCAATGAGACACAGAAGCTCAGAGAAGGCTGAGCTCTTTGGCCTTGGATGGAGCCCCAGAGAGATCCAATGCCTTTCTAATGGCCCCTCTGCTTACTACAGAGCCTAGATCTTTGACTCATTCATTCATTCAATAACTTTAAAAAAATCCTATTTTTAAAAATTTCTGAACTAATAGAAAACATAAACAAAAACTTTGACCATCTAAAAAAGATTTTTGTAGAACAATGCATATAGTAAAAAACAAGTCAAATACCAAAAGCCTTGTAATGAAAAAGAGCAGTCGTTGACCTGATCATTTTAAACTCCTTTAGGTGTTTCTTCTGGTATTACTTTAATTCTTTATCTCCACATTTATGGTTACCTAAAACTTCTGTTCCCTGACTTGTGGGAGGGAAGAATGTAGCTCTCGTGGTAGCCTCCCCACATGCCTAACTCTAACATCAATTTAATCCTAACATTGTACTTATTTAAAGAAGTTCTCAGAGTTTACTATAATTATATCTCCCTTCCTGAATAGTTTTTGTTTTTCCTTAGAGTTAATAATTTGCTAACAATTTCACTTGCATACTCTTCTTTAAAATTTTCAAAATCAACTAGATGTATCATTCTACTATTAGTTTTTATAAAATTTCCACCATATGACATTTTATCATCCTTCTTTAATTTATGCAGATCTCCATCTTAAAAATTCTTTCCTCTTCTTCCAGTTGCCCTGATTAATCTACAGGCATGTTGCATGGTTATCCTCCAGAGACTTCCTTTGTCCCTGTCTTGGGCCAAATCTACCACTTCTTGATCTTTTGTCTTCTTCTTTCTTGGATCACTCCCTAAGTTTGCTGGAACATATCTTCCAGTAGTTTTTTTTTTTTTTTTTTTTTAGGAAAGACACATGAAAAATGTCACTTTTTTTTCCCTCTGAGTCTTTTATGTCTGAAAACATTTTCATTTTATCCCCACATAATTTCTAATTTGGCTTAAGATAAAATTCTAGGCTGAAAATGACCTTTTATTTTGAAATTTGATAGCATTGCTTCATTCCTTATTTTGTACTTGGGAGGTTAAATGCCACTCTGGTTAGTATTGTGCATATAGTATTTTTTTTCTCCTTGAAAGATTTTATGATCTATTCTTTATCCTTGGTGTTTTGAAAACTTAAACTCTGAAATAGAAGAAATTGTCCACTTCCTGGAAAAGTTTTTGAATCAGTTCTTTGACAATGTCTTCCTCTCCTTTTCCCTCTGTTCTCTCTCGGTTTCTCCTGTTGGATACTGGGGTTCTGGATTAGTTTTCTGAAGCTCTTGCTTTTTCTTCTATCTTTGTCTATTTCTTTTGCTAATAGATTTCATCTTTATCCTCCAAAATTCTCATTAAATTATTGTATTTCCCCCCCCCTATTCTCAACTTTCTTGTAGTTCTTTCTTGCCTCTTTGGGTTTTTTCTTTCGGAGCCCTCTTTTCTTTAACAAAACCCTATTTTTGTTTCCTTATGACTCTGAGTGTATTACTTTGATATTAATTTTTTTCTGCATTCTGCTTTACTTCAACAGTTCTTCCTGTTTTGATGTTAGTGTTTTCATTTTATCCTTTCTATTTTATGTCTGAGTCTTCTCCAGAGTGTCTAGCAGTCTTCTGCTGTTCATTCATGAACTCAGTTTTGAATATATGATTGAAACCTCCATGTATGGGGTTGGGGTGGGAAGGATTATTTACTGATGAATGCCTATTTAAATCAGTTGTGGTTCTACATGTGTAGGGAGAAATATGATTAATCCATTAAAGTGACAAAGTCCAAAGGTACTGATCTGGAACACCGCACACAATTTTTTGTTGAGGTGGTGACTGGGGCAGATTTCAAAACAGTAGGCCAGGCTCATTCCTACTTTTGTTGAATGTCTGTTTATAACCAGCATGCCTCCGACTTTGGCAACCTGTGAGAACACGTTCCAACCAACACTGTGGAATGCCAAAGCTCCCAGCCTTGAGTGTGCATCTGGGTGCTGCTTGACCCCATGAGCAGAGCCTCCCTCAAGGGTCACCTGGGATTTCTGAGAGTCCATCAGGGCTCTGCCTGCTCATGTTGTCCCACTCTATAGGAGGCCAGTCCCTGACCTGGAAGAGTGTTGTGAGTGTGAGACTTCTGGGCCTCTGAGCTCAGACCCCAATATCCAGGGGGAGCTGGGACAAGAAGGCAGGTGTGTTCCTAATTGCCCCTTCCAAGCTCACCTGCCTGGGTCTTGCTTGCTTTCTCAGGATCTTTCTTTCCTGATGGTGGCTGATGGTACAAATGCTCATTTTTCCTTCACTGAACTGTGCAGGCCCTGCCTAATAGCCTCGAAGGGGACAACGCATCCAGGACAGCAGCTCGATGTCACTTCATTCCTCCAGGCCTGCGAGAGGGAGTCATTTGCTTAACGTCTTATAACAAAAAGTCTGAAGAGTTCTCCCCGAAATAAATAGTCTACTCCTAAGGTCAACGCCAGTCTCTATTCCTTTCAGGAAAAATCTGCTTATATCAAAGGTTACAAAAGCTACAGATCCAGAATTTCAGTTAGATATTTATAGATACAAGTACCTTTAGATATGGAAAGTTTGCACAAACATGTGAAGAAGGGAGGTTATTTCAGAGTAGCGAGTATTTTTAAATTGTCCTTTAGCCTATCTGCTTTTTCTATAATGAACATGCATTATTTGTGAAAATTTTTCAAGTCAAGAAGATGATGAAACACACTGTTCTTGTACTTAGACCAGATTCTTAATAAAGATGCTAAATGCAGTAGGAATGGGCGCTGCCTCTCATTGGCCACGTGCCCCGAGAGAATCCATCACCCTTTACATTTCCCTAGCAGTCAGCTTGCAGCTGATTTCAGTCCCTTATCATGTCCCAGCAAACGCAAATGTATTTTCAAAGACTTGCATCAGCAAACATTTATTCTAAAGTCAGTAGGAAAAGGGCCACTGCGATGGAAGAGCTGTCTCTGACAGGGCCCCAGGCTTGCCTCCTACTGGTGGCCCCCAAGCCCTAAAGCAAGGACCAATCCCAGAGAAGCCCAACTCCAGGCAGGCTCTAGACCAGGTACAGCACGGGAGGCAAAGCAGAGGTGCGTGGTGAACTGGGAACAGAGCAAGTCAGGTGGCTTGAGGGAGTCTGGAGGCAGAGCTCCGTCCTGTGCAAGAGCTTACAGGACCTGGGGCATCAGGGACAGACACAAGCCATGTGTCCTCTAATTGATAGCGGGGGCTTCAACAATGAGATCCAAGGACAAGACTGAAGGTGATCAGATGCTCATGCTGGCCCCCACCTCTGGGGCCCTTTGTGGTGACTTAGGGAGGTGCAGCTTCGCCCTGCCACTCTGTACCTCAAGACCTTTGAACCCTGGGGTCTCACCACTGCAAGGGTAACTGAGGACAGGTATCCCAGCCTAGTGCTAGTTTCTGGAGAGGGCTACACAGTCTCAGCCTGCCAGCTTTGTGTGGAGTGGGCAGAGCCTGGGTCTGCAGGATCCACATACAACTATGTCTGCCAGTTGCTCTACTCTGAGCTGATCAAGCAGCCCATCCTGGCCGTAGGCTGCTGCTGACCTCTTTCCCATCCTGCTTGTGCAAGTTCAATTTAGGGTTCAAATGTAGGAGCTTTTGTGGGTCCTTATTAATTCTCCTTGTACTAAATCCAGTCCATCTGTTGCTCTATCCCTCTTGGGTACCATGGATGGCGACTATGGTGGCGGAGTAGGAACAAAGGAGATGTTCAGTAGTTGGGACTGTCTTTGCTCACTTCCCATTGCTGTAGCTGCATACTGAAAGGCTGGGTGATGCGTGAGGAATACAAGTTTATTTTGCTCGTAGTTCTGGAACCTGGGATATCCAAGAGCTGACCTCATGCTGCAGCGTAGCACGGTAGAGGGCATCCCATGGCAAGACAGAAAAATTGTGCTAGCTCAGGCCTCTCTTGCTTTTTTTATAAAGCCACAAATGCCACCATGGGGAACCCACTCTCATGACCTTATCTAATTCCAATTACCTCCTGGGCTAGCCAGTTTTAGGTTGCTGTGATAAAGTCCCTGAGAAAGTCAACTTAAAGGAGAAAAGATTTATTTTGGCTCACAGTTTCATCACAGTTTCATGGGTCGATGTTCACTTTGATCTGTTGATTCTGGGCCTGTGGTAAGGCAGTACATCAAGAGTGAAGGGCATGGGGCAGGGCCCGGACCTACCTGACACACCCTCAGTGATCTAGTTCCAGCAGCTAGGCCCCACCCTCTAAAAGCTTCCATCACCTCCCAACAGCGCCACCAGCAGGGGACCAAGCATTCAACACAAAAGCCTTTGAGGTACGTCCCAGGTCCAAGCTATAACCAAGGACCCCATCTCCAAACACCATTAACATATAAACTCGGGATTAAATTTCCAATAACGAACCTCTGAGGGACATATTCAAACCATAACAGTAATCCTAGAAGCTCAATGGGGGCTGCCTCCTTGGAGCAAGACCCCAACACAATCTGGGGCTGGGCATTCAGTGTCCAGGTAGAGCTTACTGCACTGCCAGACAGTTCAGGGGCCCTGAGGTGCAGGGAAACACAAGCCCTGGTGAGGACTTCAACATAGAGTCTGGTCGAATAGACTGCTCAGCAGGGTGGTAATTATGGGAAGGGAATTATCTAGGAAGTGAGGCCCATCCAAGATCTTGAAGTCTATCCGATTTAGGAGTCTCTGAGGATTCCTGTGCCTGAGGATTAAGGCATTAAGCGTGATTCCAATTGCTACTCCATGGGTGGGAATAGTGTTTCCAATCCTACGGATGAAGCAGCTCCTGGTCATTTATTAAGCACTTTACTACGTGCCAGGCACTGTACACACTAACTCATCCCACAGCAAGTTCATGGAATAGGGGATGTCAGTACTTTCATTTAACAAATGAAGAAACAGGTGCAGAGATGCCCGACAAAATAATTTCAAAGAGACTGCAGATGAATAGTCAGACCCATCATGTTCCTTGAAATAATTTTCTCTTCTCTTCTATCTCCCCCCTTCTCTCTCTCTCTTCTTCTCTCCCACTTTCCCAGACCTGGGAATAACAATGCTGGGAGGGAACCACCTTGGGGCAGTGCTCCCCGGTGCACCCACCGCTCCCTTGCCTGAGGCCAGTGTTCTCCTGCAAGCCTAGTCCCTCTCCTGATGTTGACCTCTACTGGAGCATGCTAGGCCAGAGGATAGGACTGCCAGGAAGCTTAAAACCCCTGGGGACAGCCCCCAACCAGGCACTGGAAACTATTAGCAGGTAAGCGCCCAGCTTCCTGCCCTCAGGTGTGACAGCTCTGAGCATGTTTCACAGTTTCCCAGAGGCTCCCTGTGGGGCTGAGTCCCAGTCACCCAACAGAAACCTGCGCGGCTTTCCGTCCCTTTCTAGTGTTACCCGATTCTTCCCCCTGGAATTGTCTCTCATATTAACTACTTGTGCTCAAGTTGTTGTCTCAGGGTCTGTTTCTGGGGAACCTAGCCCTGCCACCTGCTCTTTATCAGGTCTGCCCATCAGGACTTCTTGGGCCACACCCACCGCAGCTAGCCTCTGTCTTTCCAGGAGCTCTTTCTGTAGCTGTGGCGGATGGAGGAGGCACAGCTTCTGGGGACTTGTCAGCTCAGTCCCTGCGTTGAAAGGAACAAGGGACTGTCAGAGCCCTGCTGCTTTCCCCCGCGAAGGCAGTTGCAGAAGCATCCCCTTCCTCACTGTCTCTTAGGAGCACCAGGTCACATCTGATTGAGGTGGCCCATGAAAGATGTGTGAGGGTGAGGGCCCAAAAGCTTTGCTCTGCCCCTCGGCCATCTGGGAAGGCCGGCTGCCCGTCTAATTTGACTAGGAGCTCAGAATGACAGCCCAAAGGAAATGGAGTCAGTTTTCCTCTTCTGATTTTAGCTGGAGCTGTGAAATAATAAAGTAGGAATTAGACTCCGAATCGGGTTTGTTTAATTACCCTGAGCTTCAATTTTTCTCACTTTAAATGTGGGACTAACGGCCCACTCAAGAGCACTGTGGGCTGTGAATTCATGCGCATATCCAGCCTGCAGAATGGGCATTTGGTGGGCTTGAGATGGGTGAACAAGGTTTTTGAGTTATCTTGGGAGTTGCCACGGGGGTTCAGGGTCAGCTGGGGTGGGATGGTTTAAGGAAGGCTGTGAAATCAAGGCCAATGTTCTTTGAAAGCTCTGTGTCTTGCACTTTGAAGTCACTCACAGGCCCCTCTTGCTTCAGTGTGTTCAGTGCGATCATTGCTTGAGTGTAAGTGTGGGTGCATGTGTGCATGCCTGGCCCTGAGCCTCCGCCCTGGATTATCTGGTTTCCTAAGCAACCCTGTCCATCCTGCACCCCCTGCAAGGTCCTTGTTGACCCATGCATTCACCACCGTGGCCATGGAGTTTTCTCCCCTGAAGTCTTGAAGTTTACCTGATACTGGACTCACCATGACTTTGTGTGGTGCCACGGTTTGGATCTGGAGTGCTGAAGCCTTGGTTGCTCTAGAGAGCTGGTGGAAATGGAAATATTGACATTCCTGGGAGACTTCGGGTCATTGAAGTGGGCACTTCCATCTTTTCCTTTCTCTTTTTTGCTTCCAGGCCGTGAGGTGAGTTGCTTTGCTGTAGCATGGAGTCTGCAGGACTACTTACTGCCCCATCACAAGCCCAAAAGCAACGGGACCAACCGACCAAGAGCTGAAACCTCCGAAGCTGACAGCGATGCAAAGCAGACTAACACACGCGGTCACTGACTCCTCCCCACGTGGCTTCTGATTCCTGGGGGAAGCCCATCTTGCTCTCAGTGGTCAAAGGAAGCTCTCATAGCTCTCAGCTTCGTGGATGCCCCTTATGGTCCAACATTTATGCTGAACTTGATCTTGTAGGATGAAATTGACCCTTTTCTTCGCATTGGAGGCATCCATCTAGAGTTGGGTTTGAGGACAGTCTGTGTAAGACTACACCAGACCCAAAGTGCCCTACTGCCCTCTTCCAAATGCAGCCAGGGGCTAAATTTTCAAAGGGTTCTTATCTAAATGAAAGCTGTTTATCATTTGGATATGCAGATGGTTCATAATAAACAAAGGTTGACTCACGACTTTCCAAGTCTATCGTGGTGCGCAAGTAGAAACTAGACTTAAATTGCTTTATCTTTCTCCATTCTGTCAAATAAGCAGGATGAGGGTCTCTTGTGAAGCCAGGCAGTAGCAGCAGCCACAGCTCCCAGGCGGCCATGGGATGCTCTACAGTGTGGCTAAGCTAGCGTGTGCGGTCGGGCAGGTGTATTCAACGTGTTTTCAACTTTTAATATTTTCAGTGTATGATGAGTTTATCCAGATGTAACCCCATTGTAAGTCAAGGAACATCTGTATATATTTCTTGGTCTATTCCATATCTACTCCTTGAATTCTTGCCTAGGCTAAAACCCCAGTGAATGGAGGTACTTTGTCCTGAGACCTCAAGCGCTGAAGCTAGGAAGCTGATCTTGGAGAGCATGGAATTTTTGCTTTCCAAATTCCTGTTGGCTTTGGCCAATGAGGGAAGGATACCAGTGGGAGATCCCAGGAAGAAGGCAGTGAGGACAGGTACTGTCTCCATTCTCTCTCCCCATGGGATCCCTGTGGGAGCTGGCTGACACCTTTAAAACACACACACACACACACACACACACACACACACACACACACACTTCTTTCTGACTCCACCTTCCTAGATCTGTCTCGTTCCTCTCCTTCCTACAGGCTCAGGGTCCTCCAGGATCCTTTGAGGTTCTCCTATATCTCACCGGCACCTTTATACATAGTGCTTTAAAAATTGTCCTCACCCAAGCTGAATGTACCACCGGGGTTCTGCTGGAACCCTGACTGGTAACCAGAACCCTGGCATTTTGGGTGATGGAGAATCTTCATTAAGAGACTCAACTTTGAGTCCCAGTGAGTACAATGTTTCTTCCAGAATCTTCTGGGCAAAAAGATTATGACGCCTGTGTCCCAACACCTGTGATGGCATGAAAATTAGAACCTGGCTACTTGGTTAATGAGTTAATGAAATTACATCTTTGTCATAACCATCAGGGCCGTCGAAAAACAGCGCCAATTATTTTTTTCTTATCTGTACTAAATTCCTTGTAGATGTCAGGTTTTTGCATAAGGGAATATTTTGAGTCAAAGAACTAGGGAATAGGATGTACATTTTGGCATTTTCTAACACTTAACAAAATGAATGGTTCTCTGTTAGAATTTCCAATCGATTTTATTTACTTTCTTGTATGTCTGTATGAAAAGCCCCTTATTCAAGACTTTTTTCCCTTTCTCTTTTTTTTTTAAAAACCAGAATTGCTTTGAGTTATCCCAAGGGCCTGGAATCTGGCTGGAGGATGCTTGTGAAATTGCTATAATTCTTTTTAAATTGTAACTTTTCTTTTAAAAAATCAATAAACTCATTGTGATACTTTTACTAGAGATTAGATAAGCTTTTCTTTAATAAATATTAGCTTTTACTTCAAACACCGTAGAATGTTGTTTTGATGTTTTGAAGGATTTAAGCTTTGACGACCTCGTTTCCAAAGCTCTTGCAAAGTGCTCTTGAGTTTCTGGCTTTGCTGGCAGATGAAGGTTTTGAGCACAGAGTAGGTGCTCGAGAAACATCTGTAGAGTGAATGAGTGCAGCAGTGTGGGTCACCTTCCATTTTCCTCTCTAGGGCACCTCCTGCACCTGTTTGGAATGGCCCCAGTGCCCAGGACAGCAGGCTTCAGCCAAGACTTGGTGGAGGTTTTGTGCTTGCTGCCGAGAGCAGCTACTCACACTCAGCAGCTGGTGGTCACCTCTGTCCTTTCCCTCTCCATCATCCTGCAGGAGCCTAATTGAGTGGTTTTCTAGCAGATGGAACCCAGGCACCTTCTGCAGACTTGGATGCGGCTGGGACACAGTCTCTTCTGGCCACAGCACCCTTCTCTGATCTATTCCTGACTGCTCAGGGTTGGCTGATCCAGGCTCTAGGATGTGTGTGGCTCAGGTTGTGGCCAGTGAGGGGCCTCTTCCTAACAGCCCTCATTGGGCCACACACCTGGCAACCTCCAGCAGGGAGAAGGCAGGAGCCTCAGCCTCCCCATCTGGGTGCTGGGGGTAAGGTTCCCATCTCCCAGGTTGTATCTCAAGGAGGGAAGACTAGTGGATTGCTTTGCACATGGCCCACAGTGAATACTTAATTACTATTTTAAATCATTATTATTATTGTCACTTGTTTTGGATATGTATCCTCAAGCAACACACTTATCTCAAGAAAATAATCACCATGCAACATCACAAAATAGGTTTCTACATTGTCATTTTTCAGCATTTAAAAGAATTTACAACCCAAACTTTTAGGGGAATATGTTAATCTGCCAGTGATTTGTTCTTAGAAAGGACTGCCCTTTATTCTGATAGTATGCTCTGCCTTGATTTTTACTGTTAAAATGCTATTTCTTTCATGAAATGATAGCAATACTTTAAAAAATACATATTAATGCCAGGTTCAGTGGTGCCTCCATAGGCTTGGGAGGCTGAGGCAGGAGGATGGCAAGTTCAAAGCCAGCCGCAGCAACTTAGTGAGGCCTTAAGCAATTAGACCCTGTCTCAAACTAAAAAATAAAAAGGGCTGGAGATGTGGCTCAGTGGTTAAGCACCCTTGGTTCAGTCCCTGATACCCCATCCCCAAATTAATTTGCCAAAAAAATTTTTTTTAAATCACCCTAGTTTTGAACTGATTTGGAGGGTGAAGAGCTTTGGGCTTCTGCAGTTTCATGTGAAAAATAACAGTGACAGGAAGGTTATGAGGTACACAGTCTGCTGCATGTGGGTGGATTTCTCTCCCAAAGCCTCAGTGACAGCCTGCTGGGTCTCAGGCACCAGGGACATTCCAAACAGCTATGGAATGTGTCTGCTCACAATGGGGTACAGAATGGAAGGCAACAAGCACCAGTCACTCCACCAAATATTTATTGAGCACCTACTGTGTGCAGACACTGCCCTAGGGCTATGGCAGTGAATGTAACAAGTTCTCTGCTTTCACATAGTTGGTGTTATAGTAGGGCTCTCTGCCTGGAAGGTTTGCGGTTTGATCCTCCAATCGTGAGCAAAGCCTTCATCCTTAATATTAGAAACTAGAGACAGACAAGTAACAGCTCTGGTTTAGCGTCCTGGGCCACCTCAAAGTGGCACTCCTCCTATGGAGCTAGGCCCCTCCCAGTGGTGGCGTTGAGGAAGCAGTCTGACTTGGCACACTGCTCCCCGGAGAGTGAGGACAGGTTGGCCTTTAAGGCTGACCAGCTCTGTGGCGATTGTCACTCCCACGCTGTTCCATCAACAGAAGCCCTGGGCCCTGATCATCAGCTTATACTCTGTCTTGGGTAGCAAGTAAACAGTGGAAGAGTCCCAGGTGCCACTACAGCTCTGTCACCAGTAGGTGAGTGACCTCAGGGCCATTGCTTCTCCTCCCCATCTTTGCCGTGGGCATAGGACCCTTGCAGAGCTTTTGCAGCTGATCATGAACTAGCGTATGTGAAAGCACTGAGCTCATGGCCAGGCCAATATAGCTGCTCAATAAAAGTTAGCTGAATTGAAATCTGAAAAATTGAGGCCCAGGCAGCAATTCCAGCTCCTGAGACTGCAGACTTCATTTGGCTCATTGATTTGCCTTTAAGCAATTGATTTTATATGCCAGGGCACACATCAGGATGGTGTGGAGAACCCAATTTAGCAAGCCCATTTTATCTGATGCGGATGTGATCTGTGATTGAAATAAGGAGCGTTTCCACACAGGGCATCTGAGAGCTCCATATACAGAGGGGTTAGCACACACCTGTGGATTGTGCCTCGGCGCCAACCACGTAACATTTTCATGCCAACCAGCCCCTCCCACCTCTATTCTCAGGCCAGCAAGAGTCTCAGGGAAGCACAGAAATTGCTTTAGAAATCCAGAGGCGTCAAACACCTCCTCATCTCTGTTGCCTCTGCCATACTTATGATAGCCTGATTCCTCCATGGGCAGGAGGCTCAGCACCTTCAAAGACCAAGGTGCAGCCCAGTCAGGAGCAACCTCCACTCCTGGTAACCTCTTTGGATGTCAGGAGAGATACCAGCACTGGTGCCAGTGGGATCCACTGTCAAGGCAGTGGGCTTCATGGTCTTGATGCCATTAACAGGTGGCACTGGTTCACCCTCGAGAGGCCCAAGGGATAGTTTCTTTGAAGAAAAGCCTGCTCCTCTCTTTCCCAGTGGGGAAGCAGAGAAAAATCAGCACAGTCATGCAAT
This sequence comes from Aplodontia rufa, assembly GCA_004027875.1. NCBI lineage: Eukaryota > Metazoa > Chordata > Mammalia > Rodentia > Aplodontiidae > Aplodontia > Aplodontia rufa. The sequence goes on from PVKS010002122.1 coordinate 99,484, forward strand.
GTCCCCAGCTGACCTGAAGGAGGAGAGCTGCTTATGTGGCTGGGGATACTGGGAGCAAGCACAAAGATCCTGTCCCCAGTAAAAGTTGCCAAGGCTGGAGCTAAGGGTCCCAAATGAGCTATCAAGGAAGCATGCTGGAGAAAGATGCTAGGGGCAGAGTCAGGAGCTGAGGTAAAGAACAGTGGGCTGGGATACTGACGTAGGGGTCTGCATAGACCCAGCTCCTGCCTACCATGGGCATAAGGCCAGGCATAGGTCCAGCCACTATAATAGGACATGAGTCAAAGTGGGCAAGGTGGGCATGTGGTTTGATGTGGAGGCCCCAGCAGTTTCCTGGTGGAGATGAGGATTCATCCTGGAGATGTGGCTGCTCATATGACCCTGATGGAGGGGACATCAGGAGGCAAAGACCTGACAGGCAAACACGCACAGTGGGCTGAGGGTCCTGGTGAGGACCTGGGCAGACTTGGGAAGCTCAGGGGCCATTTCTCTGGGTTTGTGCCAGCTCCTGGGAAGATCCCTCACCTTCTCATCTCAGGTTGCCGAAGTGTGAACCCACATGATTGATGTCTGACGCTGGCTGGTGGCCAGGCAGTGTGTTCTGAGTCTCTGACACCCACGAGGCTGATGGGTTTGGGCAAGTTCAAGTTCAGCTGCTGGTGGACTTATCATTCATCTACTGATTGCAGCTGTGTCAAGTTAAAAATTCCCTCCTTTGGACCCTGGAGGACCCAGCAGGAAGCCCCCACTCCTCACTTAGCCTGAGAACCGAAGCAATTACCTGGATTATTCAGGCAAATGTCACACAATAGAGCCACTGAGATAGAGAAAATGAAAGCAACACCTTCTTTTCAAAAACGCTCCCTTGTCTATGTCAGAACGGATTGTGTTAAAGTTACTTTAGACTCAGCTGGGGTCTCCTTGTGTTTCCCCCAGGATTCACACCAGCCCCAGCCTTCCCGCCCCTCCCAGGGTGATTGCAGCATTGAGCTGGAATTGAACAGATTAGTAAATAGATTTCCATCTTTGTGCTACACAATAAATAGCATGGGGAAGAACACAGGGAGGGATTACTGGATAAAACCCTCAACCAATCCAATCAGAAGGGAAGGAGTCTCTTGCTACGACAGAGTGCAGGGTTGTCGTCAAACACCCAGGCAAGAAGAGCAGCTGGGATGGCTGAAGGCTCTGCTGGGCACCTCTGAGTCACCTCTCGAGGACCAGAGTGTCTAGCCAGTGCCTGTCTCTCCCTTTTCTGATGACTGGTGAACTCTAATGACCTGTCCCCAACAGATTCTGAGTCCATGCTGTCTAGCCTGGTCCTGGGTGAGTCCCACCAGCTGCGAAGCCTAGACTTAGAGGGTGTCTTTCTGGGCTGGTGTGTTGCACTTGCCCATGTGCCCATGATGCTGCACCTTCCCCTAGCCCTGGGTGCCTGGCCAGTCCACCTGGTCTCCGTCCTGGGTCTTGGGAGCATCGTTTGCCTGCACCAACATGCTTAGAATGGTGCCCAGCACAGAGGAACTTTCTGTATTGGATGATGAAGGGGGATATGGGATTAGGGGACCCCTCTCTGCCCATGCCAACCCTTGCACAGAGGTAACACTACATCCCGATTAAGAGGCAGTGTTCTGGGCCTCAAAATTTGTTCTAAGTCCTCAGAGCTGATGGCAGCGTCACTGACCCCGAATCTGCCCACTTGTGGGGTGGGATGGGCTTAGGCCTACATGGCAGGGCCCACGGCAGGCAGTTATCTGAGTCTAAAGATGGTGATCCGTCACCTCATGCCCTGCCTGTTGGTCATAAGAGCGTGACTCTGTGGACCGTGACCAGGGCTCGGTGCAGTTTCAGCAGTTCCTCAATCCTGCATTTGCCAGTGCTTAACTTGTGTCACATCCTCACGACACAAAGGCGTCATCCTGGACTCCTTCCTGCTTTTAACTTGACAGACTGCGTTGGTTGGATTTATTTCCAGTCATCCACTTGTCTGTTAATTCAGGCGGTATCCATTTTCTAGTACTGAAATACAAATCCCTCTACTAGTGTGATCAAATTTAACTCACTATGGCAATCACTAGCTCCATGCAAGCATTTCATCTCTCTACCCCATGATATCTCCTAGGAAATTGATCTGGAAGTATGCTGTGTCTTGGAGGTTGGATGCTCAGCTTTGCACACACGGTGTGACTCCCAGGCAACCTCCCCGACTCACGGGCATGGCATGACCAGCGGAATATACAAACAGGGAGGCTGCTGAGCCAGCACAGCATGGAGCATGTGCAGGAGAGGTCGGTGAGCTTCTGCTGGAACTGGACCCACCGGAAGTCCCTCTCCCTGTGCTTTCGGTCTTATTTCTATTTCAGGTTCTGATCTCCAGCCTCTGCACTCTTAGCTGCTTGGGGTCCTGCAATTTGGTGATTCCTCCTACTCCCACGACCTCTTCGTGTTTCAAAATTCAGCTTCTCTTTGTTATCAGCTTTATACTCTCTTCTGGCTTTGATGTTCTCTGGAGTCTCAGGCTAGAAACTGCATCTTGCACTCACTACAGGGTGAAATCTGCTCGGATGCTTCTCAAGTACAGCTGCCAAGAGCCGTTGTGATTACCTCCACAAATGGGCCTTCTGGGCCACCACATTGGTGGAGACAGCTTAGTTTTAGATGTTGACCAAGTTATACTACACCTCATTATTACCTTGGTTACTTGGCACAGCATCCTCCCTCTGGGGAGTAATGGATCTAGGAAAGGGTGGATCCTTGATTTTCTTTATCAGATGTTAGGGACTCTACTGTTTTTGTCTGCATAACATTCTTTCCCCCCTTCTTGTGGTTATCTTGCGATTACCACCTTGCCTTCCGTATCAATGATCAACAGAAAACTGAAATGAACTTAGCGACCTAAAGCAACCATTTAATAATGATCTGTTATGATTCCATGCATTCACTGGGCTCAGCAGGGTGGTTCTTGTGTCCTGCGTGTGCCAGGCTGCAGTCACCTGGGGCTTGGCTGAGCTGGAGTGTGAGATGCCACTCATACACACAGCAGTTGGTTCTGGCTAGGAGCTGGTAACCCAGCTGTGGCTCTTGACCCAATCTCTTCAGTTCTTCCCTGTGGCTGCGCCACATGCTCAGGCTTCTCAGAGCATGGTGACTGGGTTCTAGGAGGGAGCATTCCAAAGGTGTAAGGCAGAAGTTGCAGATTCCTTAAGGCCAGCTTTGGTGGCAGAAGCACACCCCATTTGCTGCATTCTACTAGTCCAAGTACATCACAAACCAGCCCCAGTTCAAGGAGGGGAGGACACGCTCCATCTTTGGCAGGCCAAGGCATTCTTGACCCTTCTTAGTGTACTGTCTTAGTCTGTTTTGTGATGCTCTCAGAATACCTGGGACTGGGTAATTTACAAAGAACAGACATTTCTTACAGTTCTGGAATCTAGGATAAGATTTACTTCTTATAGTTCTGGAATCTGGTGAGGGACTCTGTGTCATCCCATGGTGAGAGCAGGGGGCAAGGGAGTACACCCAAGAGAGAAAAGGGAAGGGGGCCAAATCCATCCTTTTATCAGGAACCCACTCCCACAATAACTGACCCACGTCTGCAATGACAGCATTGGTCTGTCCAAGAGTGCAGAGCCCTCATGACCTAATCACCTCTGAAAGGTCCCACCTTTCAACACTGATGTTTTGGGGATCATGTTTCCAACACATGGAGTTGGAGTGACACATTGAAACCATGGTATCTAACACATCTGACTTTGGCAAACTGCTGGGAGGGGGGCTGCTAGTCTCAGCTTTAGTCCCTTGGTCGTAGAGATGGACAACCGACTGACCCAGATCTGGACTTCAAATTTTCTGTCTTTACTTCTATTTCTACAAGCCTCATATTGACTGCCGGTCCAAGTGGAGTCACCCAGGCACCCTCCTTAAGATTTAATATTTTGTACCAGGCACTGTGGCACATACCCATAATCCCACTGGGAGGCTGAGGCAGGAGGATTGAAAGTTCAAAGCCAGCCTCAGCAACTTAGCAAGACCCTTTCTCAAAATAAAAAAAATTAAAAGGGATGGGGATCTGGCTCAATGGTAAAGTGCCACTGGATTCGATTCCCCTCCCCACAAAAAATATTTAATATATTGTAACAGGAGTTATTGGAATTGGGTAGCTGGGATGACTTGAGCCTAAAGCTGCCAGAGAGTCCTCTATGCCATAGAGGAAGCTCATATAGAAGCTCATCTGCTTTAGGAAACAGTGATGCAAATGTTCAGAAAGAAGTAACTAGGAGGGCAGAAAGGAAGGAGGGAGAAAGGCTGAGAGAATGGGGTGATAAGAAGGATAAAAATAACGACTGTGGTGAGGTCATTGGTTGAGGTCTGGAATACCCAGATTTCCAGTTAGATCAGCTAATAAAACCTCTACTTTGCTGAAATTAATTTAAGTCAGTTCCTGTCATCTGTGATTAGAAATGTTCTGGCCAGGAGGAAGACATTCATTGGGGTTTGGCTTCCCTTCTAGAAAATAGTAATGAGAGTGACCCTTTCACCATCCAGGGCCAGCTAGGGGCATTACATATTTTTCCATGTTATGTTCACAGGAACCCTAGGGGGTGGGACCCATTTTACAGAGAAGGAAACTGAAGCTCAGAGAGGTCCAGACCCTGTTCAAAACTAAGACAACCAGTAAAGGTGTAGCCCTGCTCCAGCTGTTTTGAACCACAAATCCACATCCATCCATTCCTCTATACTGACCCATGCAGGACATAGAGATCAGCCAGTGAAGGCCTGGCTGGAGTGAGGGTTGACATGACTTTTGGGGACAAATGTGTTAACAACCTGAGACCATCCTGAGAGGAGAGAAGCCCTTTGATCCCTCAAAACTCCCCTTCTTTCAGGCATCTTCCTAGAATCACCAACTCCTGGGCTGCAGTTAAGCAGAATCAGCCCATAGGCAGTTCTAACATTCAGCAAAGGAATGTCGCTTTCCGTTTCAAAGGGAGCTTCTGTCTCTAACTAGAAAGGAAGAGCAGAGGGAATGAACAGAGAGCAGATCCTGGCCCCAGCTCTGGCCACACTCCCAGGCTCTGTGTAACCTCGCAGGTTGCCATGGGTGTTGAGTTACCTCCCTTTTCTGGTTTGCAGGCCACTCAGGATTGTCAGTGAAGTGGGTGTCTAACAAGAGAGTTGGCAGGGGCAGAGCAGATAGGGCAGTCTCGGGATTAGACAGGTTTCCAAACACAAAAACAGCTCCTCCACCCCCATGCTTAGCATTTATTTCAATACCATTAGCCATAGGGTCAGTTCAAGGCCAAGGCGCCACAGCCGGCAAGTGTCTGCATAGGGGAGTTGTGCATTTCACTAATATTTACTGAGCACCTACAATGTACCAGACTTGACTAATAGCAAACCTTTGGTGCCGCTTCAGATAGCACAGCTGATGGAAAATCTCATCTCTAGACTGCCTGCTCTTTGGCCCTAGGCAAGAATTATGCAGAATTCAATTTGCTTGCTGATGGAAATGGACTTGAGGCCCTAGTGAAATAAATAGGAAGCACACACCTGATGAATCCAACACATCTTTTTCTGTCACTCCTGGCTCTGCCTGGGGCCTGGCTTCGGAGGCACAGGTTGAGGCTGCTTGTGAATGTCACCTTCCTGTCCTGAGACCCTGGAGATATGATGCCATCCCTGAAACTCCTCTGATGGACACCTGCCCCCAGCACTGGGGATGATAGCTTTTGCCATAACAGTCCCCCACATCCGCTGGCTTCCATTTTAGACCTGGGTTTGGATATCATCTCTCATTTTAGATTCTCTCCATGACTTTCAGAATAACCTTCAGGGCTCTTCCCTGGAACCTGGAAAAGCTCTTACTTGCCAAAATATGTTAAAATCTAGTTCACATGAAACTCATCAGCAGTAAATGACCAATTATTGACAAGCAGGGGGACTGATCAGGGCAGTAGCTGAGACCTTGATTGGCAGCCTGGGAAAGGAGCTTTTAGACCTACTCTGTCCTCACATCTGGGTGGCCAGGCATGTCCACACCTACTGTGCAGCCTCTGCTGCCAGTCATTACCAGGCCCAGTACTTCAGGGCTCACCCATGAGTGCCTGTGGATGAACCCACCAGTCCTGGATCCTCTTCCACAACAGGGCTCTTGCACTTCCCTGTTCTGTCTCTTACCCAGAGAGATTGGGATGCGGGGCCTCTTGTGGATCCTGCTTTGCTGGACTATGGTTAGGGCCCTCCCTGTACCTCCCAGTACATACTTAGCAGAGTAAAGATGGCCTCTGTAATGTCGACCACAGATCTGGTATCTTAAACAGCAGAACTTTACATCCTCATACTTCTGAAAGCTTGAAGTCAAGAACAAGTTCAAGGTTGGTTACTGGTGGAGTCTGTCTCCCTGGCTTATGGATGGAGCCTTCTACCTGTGTTTTGCATGGCCATTTCTCTGTGTGCATGTAGGGAGAGAGAGCTCTGGTGTTTCTTCTTACAGGAATCCCAGTTCTATCAGATGAGGGCTCTACTCTTATGACTTCATTTAACCTTAATGACCCCCTTAACAGCCTTATCTCCAAATATAGTTGCATTGGGGGTTAGGGTTTCAATATATAAATTTGGAAGAGACATTATTCAGCCCATGATAGTCCTCCATGCTAGAATGAACCCAAACACTATCCAGAACTCTTGAAACTACCAATGATCCCTTTTATGTCATCCCCTTTGGACCAGAATCCTTAAAACCAAGACATAACTTGACCTTGCCTCCATGAGATCACAGCCTTCCTAAAAGACACAGTCCTTGACTTAGAGGGTTTCCCTGAGCCATGCGCAGTTAGGCAGATCCCATTCAGTTCCTCAGTCCTACTCCATGGCCCTCAGCACAACCCACCTGCTCTGAGGTAGTGCTGATCCCTGTGCTGCTCATGGAGGTGGATCAGACCTCAGGAGCCTCCTCTGTTTGCCTCATCCTTCCCTGGCACTTCTTCTTGGAAGTCCCTGCATGGGGTAGAGATCCAGGAGGTGAGGAGCTGCAGATGAGGGCAGGAGGGCTTAGCGCCAAGGGAGAAAATACACCAGAGGGACTCTTGATATGATGCTGTTGAGAATCAAGCATGTGGGCAGATGCTCTAGGGGCAAAGAAGGTCAAGTGGAGGTTCAGAGCAGCTGCTTCCAGCAAAGATGCCTTCCCCTGCTGGGGAGAGGTAGGGCCTCTCTCAAGCTAGCAGCAGACTAGGGCTCAGGGTCCCCAGGAGCAAAGTGGTCCCCTGTGTTGACAGCTCGGCTCCTGTGTCCCAGGCTCTAAGTGGGGCCACACTCTCTGTCCGTTTTCAAACACAGCCCTGCTTCCACCACTTTCTCCTTGGCTAAGCTGTCTAGGGTGCCAGAGGGAGGCATCCTTCCAGATCCTGTGTGAGGTGCTTTCCACCCACATCAGGAGCCCTGTGCTAGGCCAGGTGTGCAGTTGCCCTGAGCTGCTCCAGCAGAGGGCTCAGATCTCTAGTCTGCAGGTCTGTAGGAAGCATAGAACCTGCTGGCCCCCTGCAGGTCCTACAGAATTTGCTGGAGATATTTGAGGACTTCTTACCCAATCTGTTGCCTCCCACTATGTCCATGTTCATATTGCCCAGCCCTGTCTTCCTCCTGCCAGCTTGTTCACTATTCACTCACTCAGCACAACACACAGATTCTAATTAAGAACTGGGCTACAAAGATGAACAAGTCAAATCAGTTCCTTGCACAAATGCAGCTTATTTAATGGTTTGGAGCAAATAAACCAACAAGAAAAATATAAAGGGTATATACTCGATGAGGAAAGTAAAGGGTGCCAGGGGGTCACCTGTTTGGGGCCTGCACTGGTTTCCTAGATCTGCGGTAGCACATCAATTTTATGATTTAAAATCACAGAATTCAGGGCTGGAGTGGTGGCTCGGTGGTTACAGTGCTTGCCTGGTTACAGTGCTTGCCTGGCATGCCTGAGTACACGGGTTCAAACCCCAGCACCCACATACACAACAAGTGTCAGAGCAACGAAAGCCATGTGAAAAACTCAATAAAAATTGATATTCTCTCTCTTTCTCACTGTCCTTTTCTCTTTAAAAAGATAAAATCAAATCAAATCAGGGAAATCTGTTTTCTAGACTCTGTTGTGGTCTGGGTCTGGGACGCCTCCCACAGGCTCATGAGTTGAAGGTTTGGTCCTCAGTGCAGCAGATTCGGAGATGGGACTTGGGGGAATCTGACTTCATCAGTGGGTCAGTCCGTTGATGGCTTAATAATCTGATAGCACCATTGGGAGCTGGTGGAAGCCTAGCTGGAGGAAGCAGGTTGCTGGAGTGTGCCTAACGTGGTCTCTAGCGCTTTCTCTGTCTCCGCTTCGGGCTGCCATGCGGTGAGCGTCTTTGCTTCACCACCCCTTTCTGCCATGACGTTCCATCCCGCGTAGCCAGCTGACTATGGCCTGAGGACTGACAGTGAACCAAGATAAATTTTCCTCTTCTAAGTTGATGTTTGAAGCTATTTAGTCACAGTCATAGGACTGACCTGACAACATAAGAGCCCTAGAGGCTGGGAATCTGAAATCAAGGTGCTCCCCGGACAGGCACGAGGGAAGGAGGTTGCCTCTGTCTGCCGGCTTCCGGCAAGTCCTGCCATTCCTTGACCTGTAGATGTACCTCTACCTCTGTCACATGAGGGTCATCAGAAGAGTTCTGGCTTCAAAGGACATGAGTCTTGGAGGAGGGCCCATCCTAATCCAGCGTGACCTCAACCTGATGACATATGCAAAGACCATATTTCCAAATCAGGTTATATTCATATATTGGGGTTTGAGAAATTGAACACATCATTTAGAGGAACATAATTCAACTCATAATTAGGCCCTTCATATGGACTTGCATCAGCACTTTCCTGGGAGAAGTGAAATTAACCTTTGAAAGTGAGTAGGAATCAGCCAGGTCAAGAATGAACAGGGAAAAAACATGGGTGAAGTCCAAGGCAGGGGAGAGCTTGGAGTGTTTGAGGGGGATAAAGGACATGCAGTCTTACTGGGGTGTTCATTAGACGTAGGAATGAACCGATGGAACCAGGGCTAGATGGTGCAGGGCCCATGTTACATGTTAAAAGGTTTGGGCTCTATCCTCATGGCAATAGGAAGCTACTGAAAACTTTTCTGTAAGAGAATGACATTCTACATTTGTGCTACAGCAACATTAGCAATTGTAGCTGGGCTTCTACCTCGTTTCTAGAACCAACCTTTCAGAGCTTCCATTATCCTAGTCCTCTCAATGTCAGCTGACTGTTGTGGCTACGTTACTAGAAGAGGCATCCGGAGGAAAGAGGACAGGTGAAGAAGCCTTTGTTGTGGTCCCAGTAGAGATGCTGTTGGCTTAAACTATCATCAGGGCACAGGAAATGGAGAGAACCAGATGGGCTGGGGAGATATTTATCCAGTGGAGTAAATAAGATTGTATGACGGAGGGAATGTGTTGAGAGGAAAGAGAACAGAAAGGGGTTGCAGGCTGGCCTTTGACCCATGAGATTATCAGAAAGGGCTGGTCACACCTCCCAGGGAAGCTAATGCCAAGAAGTGAGGACCCTACCTAAGACGCGTGCCTGGGTGGACAATGTTCACAGCATTTGCGTGGTGTGCTGCCAAACGCCCAGAGCGCGAGGGGCCTTCAAAGAAGATGTAGTCAGATTTCTGCCAACATGGAGAAGGCCCAAATTGTGACATTATTTGGAGGAAGAAAGCTTAAGAGCGGAATGGACCTTACCTTTCAGGCTGGGTTGGGAGATGAGACACCACGTGTGTGGAAAGGGGGTTGGTAGAAATGGGTCATGGTGAGCATTAGGAAGAGAGAGCGTTGGCTGTCCATGCCACGGAGTCTTTTTCTGGTCTCTTGCGCTCAGGACATTTTCCCACTCCTCCTTCTCCCTCCCTCCACCCTACTTCCAATGCTCTGGATCAGTGAGTTCTGTGTTCTCTTCCCCAATCCCAACACCCAGCTGGACTTACCTGTCTGCCCCTGGACTGTGGCTTCCAGGTCTGCCCGGCTCCTGGGAGGCTCCTGCCAAGCCTCCCAACCTGGTCACAGGTATGCAGTCTCAGACCCATGAGAGACCTCGGCAGCTTCCTCTCCCTACAGAAAGCAGCTGACCAAGAGAGATGGAAATGAAGTTGCATGCTTGAGTCTGAGAATTACAGAGGTTTTAGAATAATGGGTTGGGGGTGGGCAAGCATAATAAGAATTGCTATTTATGAAGCCCTACACTATGCTGAGAGCTTTGCATGCATCATCTTGTTTGATTTCCACAATCTCCTGGGTATGACTGTCTCCCTTTTACAGATAAATAATGGAGGTGGAGAGAGTTAAGTGACCTGTCCCTGGTCGCACAACTTGCCCTAGGTCATACAACTAGCATGTGGCGAAGTCAAATAAGGGTCTTTCTGATTTTTAAAGCCTGAGCTGCTGATCCCTCTATTTCTTGTCTCCCAGCACCTGAAGGTTGATGGCTCCACCCAGGATCTTTGTTGAACCCTATCCCCTGTTTACCCCATCACCCAGAAGTGGGATGATCCCATTCCAAAATCTACCTACAGCCAGGCTACCGAAGACTAAAAAAAACCCCAAAACCTCAGATACGGGAATTATGTTAACCATACTCCTCACATCATAGCTCATTATCATAAAAAGTCTGTCCAAGGCCTTTCCCTGTTTTATGAGCTTTTTGCCTCTTTTTCTGCAGTCCTCGCTCCAGCTCCCTCTCCTCCCTTAGGTACACATTCCAGTGTACATGATATATGGCCTTACATACTCATGGATCCTTGTTAAAATCTAATGTGGTTTTCTGGTGTGTATGTGTTTTTAATTTACACTAATGGTATTGTGCTATAAATCTTGTTCTGCTTCTTGCTTTCTTCCCCCTCTCTCTCTGCACTATGTTTTAAGACCTATTTCTGTTGTTTTTACACAGCCAGTTCATAACTTCAAAGACATCCACCATCTTCTCCTTGTCCATTCCCCCAAGGCCTGTGCTAATGAGAGATGGTGCCTGGATGATCATTCTGGTCCATGTCCCTTATAAATCTATTTAGGAATGACTTGGGACTCAGTGCATGAGAGAGGCTTGCTGGATCATAGACAAACTTAATTTTACTAAATGTTTCCACAGCACTTTCCAGAATGCCTCTACCAATTTATTTTGTTACCAGCAAGGATTCCCATCTCTCATTTTTTTTCTCTACACTTGATTTCGGCAATGTCTCTAATTGTGTAACTCCTTGGAGATTTGTTGTCACAGAAAGGATGGCATTATAAGACTACTGGACTGAGCCAGTCACCTAATTCAGGATAATGTCTTCTCCTCTGCCATTAGCATCCAAAACTGTCCACACATCTGCCCTGCCCTGTGGTGTCTGTGAGTCCCCCTCTTTCTAATCAAGCTACCCATCAGCATTGGGTAGCAGTTAGAACTGTGGTACTGTTTCCTGTTGTGTCTGGGAGTGTACCCATGCTAGCAGTATTCCTTCCGGTCCTTACTGAGTTGAGTGCAAGTGTAGCTCGACTTCTACCTCATTTCTAGTGCCAACCCTTTCAGGGCCTTAGTTTTCCTGGACCCCTCAATATCAGCTCCTTATTTCTCCCTGCCCCTGTACACACCATCCTACAGGAAAAAATTCCACATGATCTCCTCCCTGGGACAGATGAATATTCGCAAGAGCAGCAGTGTGATCTGCTGAGAACTTGTTTTTTCACTATTGCAGAAAGTCATTTCTCCAGCTTTCCTTTGGGGGGTCTCATTAGGAAAAACTGATACTCCCTCATGGTTATGGTTGAGGTTGAGGTGACATGTTTGGGTGATGAGCGCCTAAACCCAATCAGTGAGTTAATCCTCTGATAGGGATTGACTGGCAACTATAGACTGGTAGTGTGTGGCCGGGAAGGTGGTCATGGGGGCGTGCCTTTGAGGTATGTGTTTTGTATCTGGTGAGTGGAGTCTCCTCTCTGCTTCCTGGAGCCGTGGGCTTAGCAGTAACCCTCTGCCATACTCTTCCACCATGATGTTTAGCACCACCTGAAGCCCCAAGGGATGGAACCAGCCTTCTACAGACTAAGACCTCTGAACATGTGAGCCCTCAAATAAACTTTCCTCCTCAAATTGTTCTTATCAGGCCTTCAGGTCACAGCAGCGAAAAAGCCGACTACAACATTCACCTTCCTCCTTGTGCCTGGGAAGAGTAAGACTCTGCATTTCCAAGGTTGAGTCTCGTCCGGGTTGATCAAACTCCAAAGTGGAATAGGAAGGTGGAATAAGTCTCCTGTCTTTCAGGATTTGTAAGAGGCACTGGTCTAGGGCTGACAATAGATTCCTGAGAACCAAATCAGGAATCATGGTTGATGGTCCACCCATGGGCAATCACGCATAAGCAGAGAAGAAAGCAAAGCTGTGGATTTTTAGGAAGAGTTTACAATGGAACAGGAGAGCAGAGAAAAATAGAAATGAAGGACCACATGGAGCCCGGGAACAGGAACAGAAGGGAGAGTCGCTGCTGGACAACTGTGTCTGTTTACTAGTGTCACAAAAATGTTGAATAAGAAATAACCATGAGGGCACTCCTGGGGATAATTGCAATATCCAGAATATTTACACATTTTGTACACATTTTATATTATTTTGTTAAAATCTTGTAAGGTTGTTCAAAAAAAAAAAAGAAATAACCATGAACTTTGTGTCATAGGGCAAGTGTGATTTAGACTATGCATCTTCCCATCAGCTGGGATTGGTTGATACAGGCTGGGCTTAGCTAGTCACTTCTGCTGGTGTCACCAGGCTTACTCATGTATCTGCGGCTGGCTGGGGGGTACTGGCTGATCTAGGCTGGCTCAGTGGTGGGTCAGCCCCACATCTCTCATTGTCCTCCTGGAGTTAGTGGACTATTCCAGGAACCTTGTCCAATTACACAATGCTTCAGCGTTACATAGCTTTGAAATGACTCCAAATGCATAGAGTTTGCTACGTGAATGATATGTATATATTTTTTTGCTGTGATAAGAACTTGGAGCATACTCCCTGCCCCCTTGAGAACATGGCTATGAACTTCCTTTTCCCTTGAAAATGTTACATCACATTTCATCAGACCCGGCATGTGAGTTACGGACCTCAGCTACTGGCCTTTGAAATACACACACATCTGAGTTTGACAGACACTTTGAGAGCTTAGGTGTGACAGGTTGCACTCTGTCAGCCACTTCTCTGAACGTTGCCAGCTCAGGTGGCAATAGGGCCATGCGTTGTTAGTTCTAGAGCTAATCTCTGCAGGCTCACCCACCAACGCCCTCTAGTATCAATGGACCTCTCTCCAAGAACCACTGGTGTAAAACCTTAAACTTTAGACTTTACTTTGCACTGAGGCATGGTTTTGACATGAGGGCCCCCCCAAAAGCTCATGCGAGAATGCATGAATTTTCAGAGGTGAGATGATTAGGTTATGAAATTTGTAAGCTCATCAGTTAATCCACTGACCTGGATTAACTGGGTGGTAACTGTAGGTAGGTAGGGTGTGGCTCGAGGAGGCAAGTTACAGGGACTGTGCCTGCAGGGTTATTTTTTGTCCCTGATGTGACAGCTCTCTCTCTTTGCTTCTTGGTAGGCATGTCCTGAGCTGCTTTCCTCTGCCATGCCCTTCCACCCTGATGTTCTGCGTTACCTCAGGCCCACAGCTGTGGAGCTGGTTATCCTGGACCGAGATCTCCTCAAAGTTGTTCTTGTCAGATCCTTTGGTCGCAGCACCAAGAAATCTGACTAAGTCAGAAATGCATATTTCCGTTCTAACTGAGCAACTAGACTTTAATAATTTTGAAGCTCACTTATTATATGGTTATTGTGCCTTGTCTACAACCTTTGTTCACATTATTCCCCACCCCCTCAACCCTGTCAGCCTTCAGCATTATGAACCTAAAAGGATTCTGTGTGGAAGTGAACTGATTTTTGGAATCATACTCTGATTATCTCCTTATTGTAACTGTACATCATTTGGTCCCATGACACTTGTTGATATTTCATTGGCCAACAAGTCACATAGCAAGAGTTATGGGAAGAGTGAAGAGGTAAGACATGGGACAATTAATGTGCTCTACTTTTAAAACGTTTCTTTCCTACGAGATCCATTCTGTTCTTTTACCTCAGCTCATTCTTCTTCCCATAAGTTCCCTTGTGGCTTCAGGATCAAGCTGAGCTGACCAGTGTGACTGCCGCTTCGTATCTTTCTCACAGACTGGACTCTCGACGGGGAGAGGCTGATGAGCTCAGCCTGGGAGAGATGGCCGTGGAAGGAGGGCTGGCCCTGCGGAGTTGCCTGGAAAGCCCACCCAGGGAGGCTGGTGGGAAGCTACTCTCGTGGAGCTGTCTGTGGAGGGGTGGGTGGGCCCAGCCTCCGGTGCCAGGCGAAGTCCTCAGCATTGTGCGAAGTGTAGAGAGTCCATATGGGCCAATATGAAGGATGCCAGAAGGATTCTGGGCTCAGGGGAAAGGAAGGTCTAGCGTGCAGCGGACCCAGAGGTCAGGATCCAGTGGTCAAACTGGGAGTCAGCTTCAGACCGAAGCCCAACAGAGAGCTGGGTGAGGCCAGGTTCCGAGCCATGTCAGAGGGTGCGAGAAGGGTTCTAGCTCTGTGCTCCCGCAAGAACCTTGAGATCCACTTCCCCAGGTATAAGAAGCGTGGCAGCCTATGACTCGAGATGCAGGGCAGTTCCTAATGTTTTTCCAGACCTGCCTTCCACTGGCCAAGGACCATAGGTTGGAGACTTCATGTGTGTGTGTGTGTGTGTGTGTGTGTGTGTGTGTACATGTGTGTGTGTGGTGTGTGTGTGTTTATGTGTGTGTGTGTGTGTGTGTGTGTGTGTGGTGTGTGCGCGTGCATGAGAGTATGCATGCACGTGCAGAGGCCTGGGTATCCAGCCAAGAGTTCCTTCGTTTTCCTTTTCTCCCACCTTGAAGGATGGGAAGAGTCTGGTCAGCTCCTGATGATGGCTCACGCTGTTGCGGAGCTATTCATGATCACAGTGGCCCTACCCCTCCTGAGCAGTTGCTCAGGAGCCAGATCTGTGGAAATTTTATGGATGGTGAGGACGTATGAACTAGAACAAGTCTGACTCCTTGACCTGCACTGAACTGGCAACGGGAGAAGTGAAATCAATTCTGGTAACCTGAGCAGCAGGAGAAAGCAGGCAAGAGGAACGGGAAGCTGTCAAGGCCACTTTCTCACCTGTGCAGCAGGGAAGAGGAGAAAAACCAAGTCAATAACAACGCAATGATTGTGTATTGATGCCTGCTACGAGGCAGATCCTGGGCTGAGTAATTGGATGCAAAGCCACATGAAGTAATGGTCCCATAATTGGTGTCAGAATGGTTGATGTTGGGATACATGCGTAGACATGTACATACCAATATGCATGATGGAAGAAAAGCCAGAGTGCTGTTTGAACCCAGAGAAGCCAAGACTGACCAACTTTATCAGGGAGTCCATACCCAGCAGCATAAGCTTGGTTATGCCTCAGTAACAAACAGCCCCAATCTTAAGGGTCGAAAGCTTTCCTTCTCCTTTCTGGGTTGTCAGGGGCCTCTGCTCCACATTACTATTCTTACTCTGGGACCTAGGTTAAAAGAGCAGCCACCATCTGGACTTGCTGGTTTCCATGCCAGAAGGAAAGATGAATGTGGAGAGTCCCACATGGGGAAGCAGATGCTCAGGCCCCAAACTGCTACACTTACTCCTGCCCATGACTCATTGGCCAGAACTAGTCACATGACCCCCAACACAGCAGCCCTGGATGTAATCCTATTGTGTGAGTAGCCTGAGGGGGAATACCACAGGATGCTGGGACTTGGGACTTGGTGTGAAGGAGAGGAGGCGATGAGACAGAAGGAGAGGGAAAGACCTTCCAGGCTCAGGCACTCACAGTGACATAAAAACATATTGGGCATTCCAGGAACCCTGAGGACATCCATGAAGCTGGAGCCCTGGGTGATGGGGTGGGGGAGTCTGGAGTGGCCTCGGTGTGAAACTACTTGTGAGCCCTGCTTGGGGATTTGGAGTGCAGACAGCAGGCAGCTTTGAGCGCAGCGCTGGGGATGCTGAAAAGGGAAAACCCGGGAGGATTTGGGGAGAGCTATATTGGGCGCTCGGCTTCCCAGGCAGGGGCCTGCAGTCAGCTGGCCTCAGCCTTCATTGTCTTTCTTTCTCTGGAAAATGTTTTTTTATAACTCTGTAATACCCAGTGCTTGCTTTTATTTTAAAGATTTTTGAAACCCGCTGTTGGGACGTGGGTGCAGTTTGGGACTCTTAGGGTGAGGGCAATTATGCTTTTGGTTGGGCTTTGGGGGCAAACATGAGTGCTGTCTTCCATGCCGAGCACTTAGGAGCTCCTGAGTGCGTCAGAGGTCACTCCCAGGGCCCTGGTTAGAGCTGCACCGCCCAGGTCACCACAGGACCGAGAGGGCCATATGCTTTTGGGAGGGGGCTTCTGGGAACTAATGTCTCTGAAGAGACTGCACCACATGGGTGCATTTTCAAGTTCCCATCTCAAGTTCTGGATGATTCCCTTGTCAGAGGAGAGCTGCAGGGAGGGAACCGTGCGTGGAGTTGCAATGTGCAAAGGTCCAGCCTAAAATATCGTCCAAATTTGGAGTCAGGCTGGAGGGAGTGCGCTGTAGCTGTTTTCACAGATAGAGCACCCTACGGGTGAGCCTGTGGCATTCCCCTCCTGCTTGCACACACAGGACTGCAGTTTTCCTTCCCAGGATGGGTGAGTGTTGGAGAAAGCACTCTTTCTTGGTCCTCTCTGCTCTGCATCCCTGCTCTGGCTCCCTGGGAATTGGTCCATGAGCTCGACACTCACTGGCCATGTTCCTGGGGAACAGGATGGCACAACCACCTGGACTCTCTTTCATTCTATGACGTCTCACACAGACACTGCCTACTTCGAAGAACCAGGCCCCTCTCTTCCTCCTGCAGGCCATCAGGAATGCCCTCTTCCACTCTGAACCAGATGAAGAAGTCAGATTCGTTGCATGCTGTGGGCTGGATGCACTCTGGTTAATGAGACCAGGAGTAGGACATTCCATTTTGGCCTCAGGTCATTTTGGAAACCTTCTGTAGTGTACCACTACTAGAAACCCCAAGTGAAGCTTGATATTGACTCCCCATTTGGCCATTTGTGTCCCTTTCCTAGAATTCGGAGGGAGGAAGCCTGAGTGGTCATCACTTCTAACCACTGGTAAGCAGCATGAACAATGTTCTGGAAGCCGCAACGCGTGGGGTTTCTATCTTCTCTCTATTGGTACAGTGAGTCTACGGCCATACCACCCTGAACGCTCCCGATCTTGTCTATTGGTACAGTGACCTCAGCCTGTGACTATGATGAGAGCGTCCTGACACTCGAAACAAGAAGCATCAGATTTGTGTTTCAGAGTGGGCTGCGGGTAAGGCATGAAGGACGGAGCGGAGGAGGAGGGTTCAAATGGAGGCTCCAGGAGAAGACTTCCAAGAACTCAAGTCAGAGGTGTGTCCCTCAGCAACCAATGACAGAAGCAGAGTCTCTGTAAGAAATTGGCCCCTTGATTATAGGGGCAGGCTGGGCAAGTCCAAAGCCCATAGGCAGCCATCAGGAAGGCCAGGCTGGACTCTGAAGGCTGGTTAGCTGCTGTTCACAGGTCAACACTGGTTTTCCTCCGGGAAGCCCCAGCTCTGCTCCTAAAGTTTTCCGACTGGGCCAACAAATCAGCCCAACCAGATTGTCTCAGGTAATCTCCTCACCTGAGTCAACTGATCGCACACTGAAGGGCATCTTCAGGGCACCTTCATAGCGACCTCCAGAGGAGTATTTGACTGAGTGACCAGGGACCATAGCCTAGACAAGTTGATGCATACAATGACCAGCCCAGAGGGCTTTATCTATTCTCCATGCACCAGCGATAGCAAGGTTGGCTCCAGAGGCTCTGACCCTCACCTTGTTTGTGGCCATGATAGCATAACAAGCCCAGATGGTCGGGTGTCAGTCTCCCCGGAGGTGGAGGAGGCTGGCTGAGGGAGTGAGGCTTGCTCATTACAGACCTGCCAGAAGTCCAAAGACAGAGGCCTCAAAGACCCGAGCTCACTCCTTGCATCAGGGTAACATGGGGATGCTATGCCCACTTGAGAGGATTGAACGAGTTGGCACTGAACTGTCAGCTGCAACCGGACAGGTGTATCAAGGTGTCTGTCTGATGGAGATTACGGAACAACACACGTGGCACCAGCCTCCGGGTCTAAAAGTCTTTGCTAATGAGACTCATGCCCCTCACCTCTTACCAGTCTTCTGTCGTTCTGTTAATATACTAGATTCTAGCAGCTTAAGCCCCAAATCAACTTTTAAATGCATGAACCATTATTCTAGAAAGTTATGTGAAGCTATTTCAAGAAGTGTGGTAGAAATGACATTTATGTGACTCGTTTCCTACATAATCTCAGAAAACACCCACTTATCTTCTCACATCTAACTAAAATGTTCCTTCCTTGGTGAAGGCTCCCTCAAAGTCCCCCAGGCCTGGTCTGTGCTTCATCCTAGGATGACCACTGATGACAGATGTCCAAACACAGACTCCACCGCTTCCTGGTTTAGCCACCCACCACTCACTTCCAGCTCCCATCCCCAAATAAACCCAGTACCCATATTCCTGCCTGTCCGTGTATTGGTAGCCTTGTTCCCTTTGGTGAGTGGTGTGAAGAGGGTCTGGAAGCCTGTTCCTTTTGAACCTGCGTCTTGAGCAATTGAGCCCTGGGGTACCCAGGAGAGCAGAAAGCTTCATTTTTTTTCTGTCCTATGGGTGATCCACCACGTTTTAGGCCCTGTGCCGAATGCTTTATATGGGACCACTTCAGTTATTCATGATACAAGGATAACAAGAAGTCACATTTATATATTTACTGTCTTCTGCATTACAGTCACTTCTCTAAGAACTTGGTATATAAAAACTTACATAAATCGTGTCATTCTATGGGTAGGTACTATTATTGTCCCTATTGTATAGATAGTAAAAGTGAGCTTTAAAGACTTACCAAGAGTCATATACATTGGTCAGTGACAGCTAGCAAATATGGTTTCACGCAACTCTGTGGTCAATGTCTCTAACCATTACCTTCATTGCCTCCACATAAGCCTAGAAATTACTGTTCTTATTTCACTCTGCCCTTTCCCGCTCTAGTATCTTCCCAAACACATACAGGTTCCTAAGGCATTACTGTTAATTTGGATCTGTGCAATCCAGACTCTGAGCCCCAGAGTCCTCTCAACCAGGATTTGATGAATTTTTGGAAAAAACTAAGACGGTCTTAGATATATGTGAGCTGTAAAATTGGAGGGTTTGGACTCAATTTGTCTGAACCCGCTGGAAGCAGAAAGACTCTATCTATTATCTAGGTTCAGATTTATTGTTGTGAAGTCAGAAGTGCAACTGCCCAAAGGCTTTGAACCCTATGGCATCAGCGGCACTCCATTGTGAGGTCAGTGTCCATCCCCAGCTCCACCTGCCCCTCCCCTTTCCCAACGCTGGAGGAAACAAGAAAGACTGCAATCAAATAAAATGTCAAATTTTTTAAAACCCAAGGAATAGCTGTAATTTGCAAGGAGACAGAATGCAATTAGCATACACTTGGGATGGGAGACGGCTCTCTGAGACCCATATTGCCTCTGCTTTCTTAAGACCGGGCTGCAATTCTGTTTGCTTTTTGCCCTGTTAATGGCCAAACCAGAACAATAAACAGGAAGTCAGTGGAGAGTGCTTGTAAGCAGCGTGGAATGGCCCTCGAGGGTTTTCATGGAGGAGAGGAACCCTAGGCTCTGATCCTTCAGCTCCCTGACCTGACAGCACCTTTTGTAACCTTTGCTTCATGGGTCACAATGCTTTGGGCAGAAGGCCAGAAAATCGGAGCAGATGATAAACAATAACAGCATTAACCTAGCATCTAGATGAGGCCCTGGGGGGAGAGGGAAAATGATAGCTTCCTAGGCAGATTCCAGAATGGCCTTCAATTTGATTCTGTTGGGGCGCTGTTCTTTGCTATGTGACATTTGTCTGCAACTGCTGCTGCCTGCTGTGTCCCTACCCCTGTCCTAACCTGACCTTGGGGCTGCCTCTGGAGTCCGCCCCCCCAACCCTATTACTTCTCTGACTGTTGCTGCGAGAGGCCCTTGCTGAGGCCCCAGACGCCCCAGATGTAAACAGGTGGTGGCAGCTCCTGGGCCCCTCCTGTGTCCACAGCCCTGCTGGACGCTCTTCCATCAGGCTCCACTAAAGGTCGTGAAACCTGCTCCCTCAACGAGCATGACCTAAAGATGACTCAAGCATAGTGTTCTCTCTCTCTGTATCCTCTCTCTCTCTCTCTCTCATTCTCCTTTTAAAATTTATTCAGTGAAGACCATTTTTCCCTTGCCCGAGGATGAAATCTCTGTCTTAGGCAGGCCCCATAATTTTCTCCTGGCTTTTAGGTAATAAAAAGATCTCTGGTCACTAAACCACAAATACGGTCTCAATTCAGTAATTAAAATGTTCTCATCCTAGATAATAATAATTCTGAACTTGTTTTACTGCCCGCTAATGGGGTTTTTTGCCACAAAGACGAGGCAGGGCCTTCGTCTCGCTTCTGACCTGAGCACTTCTCCTCCTTGCCAGCTGCACTGGGAATTTTCAAGGCTTCCCACCCGCTCAGAGCTTGGCTGGCAGGGGCGGGGGTGGCTCAGGGGAGCTGATGTGGGTGGGCGGGCTGAGAGTTCCTCTCTGGCCACGTTTGTCCAGCCTCACTCAGACCCCTTGGCTTCTCATCTAGAAGCTGCCTCTGCCACACAGCACCACCCACATGCTGGAGTCCCCTTGCCCAAGTTTAGGTGGTCCCTTGGCAAGACGAGAACAGCTGGAGCCAGGTCTGTGTGTGTGTGTGTGTGTGTGTGTGTGTGAGGCATCGGTGTAAGGCTTTCCACGGTGCACAGGGGCCCACCGTGGCTCTCTGAGAGTCCCATTAAGGGTCCCACTGTAGCTGGAGTCATGCTATCCACCGAACACTCACTCTGCTTTGCTTTCCAGCTCCAGTCCCTGTTCAATTTTTTCTTGCAGAGTTTGATCTTGGTCAGAGGCTCCCGCTGAGAGGCCAAAGAGCCGTGAATCTGTTCTCAGCCTCTTCTCTCTGCTGCGTTATGATGAAACTTCATTTTCTAACACACACACGCATTCACTGGGTGCCGAGGGGCTGCTTCTGCTCCTTCTGGGGATGGAGCACCTGTCGGTGTAGGAAGCCACCCTGCTTTTCCTGCATGTGGCTTGGGAGGGCTGGCCCCGTCAATTCCAGCAGTGGGCCCTGATGGACTCGAGCCAATCAGTGTATTCTGCCCCTCTGGCCACAGAGGCTCAGCCATGGGCACCTAACCAATGAAAGCAAGACTGGGTGAGGGAGCGTGCTGGGGATTCACGCAGGCTGACACAGCTTCTGTTATGTGAGAATGACCAAAACAGACCATGGCTTCTGGACAGCGGCTGAGAGACGGTGAGGCCTGGAATTACGTGGGCCATTTTGCTACCACTTGGGGAACATGTGGAGCTAACAGGAACCTACATGCAGACCCTGAGGATGAGGCAAAGCCACAGAAAGCATAAGCCTTGGTCATGAGAAGCCAGGTCCTGGTGACATCATTGGAGCCTCTAAGCCACTTTTCCTGAGCAGCTGCGCTCAGCAGAGGTGATCTGAACCTTCCTCCCTGTGGGGACACTTGACAATGTCTGCAGATGTTTTTGGTGTTCATAACTGGGAAGCTGGACTGTGGGCAAAGGCCAGAGAAGCTGCTAAACATCTTTCATGGCATGGAACAGCCCAAGACATAGAATTGTCTGGGCCCAAATGTCAGTGCTGCTACGGTTGGGACACATGTCTAACGTCAGAACCATGTGTGGGCATTTCAGTCTTATGACCCAGTGTGTCCCCAACCTCCCTGTCTCCCTGCCTCCCTGCCTCCTTCCTTTCATCTTTCCTTCCTTCCTAAATATATTTGAGTTGTGTGTGTGTGTGTGTGTGTGTGTGTATGTGTGTGTGTGTGACTTGGGAGTGAAAGACTTTTTTTTTCTCAGAATAACAGGAATGAGTTTCTTGAAGGAATGGGAAAACGGAAAGGGAACACTTTCAAGGGACAGAATGGGTCCTCTCAGAGAGGAAAGGGACAGCATGCCTCTCCTACACTCCAGTTTTACTGGGGATCCCAGAGAAGTTTGCAGAGATTGCCACCCAGGTCCACCTCTTGACTTTTGACTGACAGCAGGGTGACTTCAGACTTGGAAAGACTCTTGACTGACAGTTCCTGAGGCAGTGGCAACTCAGGCCTGCAGACTGCACTCAGGAATCACCCTGCTTGACGCAGTCACTTCTGCCTCCTTATAAGCACGTTAGGTATTTTATACTCCCCCTCCCACTCCTTATCAAGAATCCCGTATCTTTAAGTCTTGAACATACTTGAATACAAATTTATTTAAAAATTGCATTCGCTATTTAAATTTTTTTATTGCAAGCTATTTCAGACCTACCAAAATGAGTGCTAGAATGAGCATCTTCAGCTTAATAAACACGTCCTTTTCCCAGCAGCACTTCCCCCTCCTCCCTGAGAGAAGCTAGTTCTTAACCTCTATGCGTATTTTCTATCTTATTGCATCACATCTTGGTGATTTCTAGGCAGTATGTGATATTTCTTTGCATCTTTCTTGCACACTTATATAAATGATATCACACTGCGTATATTCTCTTGTGGCTTATTTTCTTTGTTATGTCTCTCAGAATCCTCCAGACTGCTTTAGATGGCTCCTTTGGGTTTATGTGGTTCCACTGCGTGAATTTCTATATCTATTCTCACAATGAAGCACAGTCCAAGGTTTTCTCAAGCAAAAAGGACACTTCTCTGAAGATTCACGAGCCTGTGTCCTAGAGCTTCCAGCACATTCCCCTAGAAGCAGAATTGTTGAGTCGTAGGGTACATGCACTGTCCGCTCTGCTAACTACTGACAGATTGGTTGCAAAGGTCACTTGGATTTTATTTGTGCTGTGTATATTGTGTGGATGTGCTCCTGGCCTTTGCCCATCCTAATTACTCCTACAATTTACAGGGTCTGCTCAAAGACTATGTGAATAAGTTTATCAGAAAGAAAGAAAATCCAACGACCCTCCCCCAAAGTGTCTACTTCTAACTTCTGGAACCTATGAATGTGTTACCTTACAAGGAAGAAAAAAAAAAGAAAAGAAAAAACTCTGTAGATGAGATGAAATGAAGGGTCTTGCGGTGGGAATTAGCCTGGACTATGTAAGTCTCGTGTAAACACCAGGTGCCTTATGAGGGGAGGCGGGGAGGTGTGAGTGTGAGAAGACCATGTGTTGATGGAGGCAGAGGTCGGAGTGGAGTAGAGAGCGGTCCACCAAGGACTAGCAGCTGAAAAAGGCGGGGAAGGAGATTCTCCGCCACGGCAGCAAGGAACACAGCCTCGCGGACCCATTTTAGATTTCTGATCCCCAGAAGTATAAGAGATTACATTTATGTCACTTTAAGTCACTGAACTTGTGGCAATCCATTACAGCAGAGGTAGGAAACCAATATAATAAGCGTTGCCAACTCGGAGAAGATGGAGAGGGTAGACCCCTACCTGCCGACTGCTTTGCCTGACTTAAAGGAAGTGGTCTTAGTCCATTCAGGCTGCTGTCACAGAGTGCCACAAACTGGCAAGCTTACCAACAGCATGCTTCCCACGGTTCTGGAGGCTGGAAAGTCCAAGATCAACGCGCCAGCCGATCTGGTGACGGGCAATGGTCCACTTTCTCATAGACGACACTGTGTCCTCACATGGTGGGAGGGTCAGGGCAGCTTTCTGAGGCTTCGTGCATTAATGGGACATCATTTATAGAAGAAGCATTGTTAATCCTTCCTTAGCCCACCTTCCTGGCCTAACCACGTCTCAAAGACTCTACCTCCTGTCATCAGGTTGGGGGCCAAGATTGTCACATATGAATCTGGGGTACTGGATAATTTGGGGGAATTCAGACCATAGAATAGATATTTAACAAACACTTAGTCCTGTCTGCTTTCTCCATTTTTTAAAAATTTTTGAACAACCATAAAAGTTTTTAACAAAATAATATAAAATGTGTATAGATTCTGGATATTACAATTACCCCCAGGAGTGACCCCCCCATTACCCACCCTTATCCCTCCCTTCCCCTTCCCACAATATCTCTAAAAAAGGATTATGTTGTATAACATTACATCTTATCTGGATTTAACACATGCTAATAGACCAACTTTCTCACTGGCCAGGGTCTAGTCCCAACCTCTACAGGTGAGTGGAGACAATCGACCATTAGTTCTCTGGGTTAAGCTGATTTTACTCAGCATAATTTCTTCCATAGCCATCCATTTACCTTCAAAGGCTGCAATATCATTGTTTCTAATTGCTGTGTAATATTCCATGGTATAAATGTACCACAGTTTTTGGATCCATTCATCCAGTGAGGGACATCTGGGTTGTTTCCATAGCCTAGCAATAGTAAATTG